>SNQJ01S0015162.1:9129-69753 GCA_010110895.2 Picea sitchensis
AGGTCAAGTCTAATATAAGTAAAGGTAAATTCCCCATTGAGGAATCATATCTTTTGTGTGAGTTTGGAAATTTCAGCAAGTACATCTACTCCGAAAAAGTGTACACCTCTCTTGGGCGCTAGTATTCTAGGGTTTGTGAGAACCATTTTGTGTGTTAGGTTTTCTTGGTGGTGAATATCATTCTCTTGAATAATATAGAAAAGGATTGGTTAGGTTTTCTTCCCTTATTGAGAAGGGTTTCCGAGGATACTTCTTGTGTACTTTTGCATGGTGTTTTTTCTTGTGATTTCGGTTGCTGCAACAAGTTGTCTATGGTTTAAGAAAAATGATAAAATAGAATGAAATTAATGCTTAAGACTAGGTTATTGAAAAATTAACATGGATCAGAGAATAGGTCTTTAAAAACCGATTGCACAAAAATCTATCATTCTCCTCCTTTTTCTGCAGAACCGTACGACCCTCCTAGGGTTTCCAAAAAATTTGTACGACCCTCCTTTCTGACGTGTTTCATCCCTTAATAATTGAACGTTGGGGATAAATTTTGAATATGAGAGTACGAACTCCTCCATTGCACCTCCAGAAATGCTCAAAGTGAAATTTTGAGCATTTTGAAATTTTGGCCCTAGGGTTTCTAAGGTTTCGCTAATTTCTGCAAAAATTTCATAATTAGGGTTTCTACAACTCATTGAGGGATATCTTCAGCTCGCTAGTGTTATCCTGCATAAATTTCATAATTAGGGCTTATGCAACTCATTGAGGGAGATCTCCATCTCGCCAGTGTTATCCAATCTTTCAGAGGCTTATTGTTGGCAGTCAAAAGTCCAACAAAACCTAAAAGTGCTAGCCTAGCCTAGTCGTTAGGTTGTCTAGCCCAATTGACAAGGGTTTGTGAAGAATCTAAAATTATGATGAACATAACTGTGATGGAAGATAAGATTGATGTATCAAGCAACTTCAATTTACTAGAGGACAAATAATTCAGAGGAAGGATTATTGTGGGTGATACAAAAAAGTGACACTATGACTACCCTCTTCATGAATATGTCAAGAGGAAAGAGATCAGTGAGGTTCCATTGGATAAATCATATCAACACCCTCAGGTATTCACTTGTATTTGTATTATTTGTATCATTTTCATGAGGGAAATTGTAGGAGGAAGGAACCTTTTGTTGAAGTCATGGATCCAGAGGGATATTAGTGCATTCATAGGAACAACACACTGGAAGTGAAGACTCCAGGTTTGATTGTTTTAATTTTAATTCCTATAACCTATATTTCTAAAGTTTACTACATTACAAGTAGGTGTTGTAGCTATGAAAACAATCCTTTAATTTTTTTTATTCTAGAGATGTACTCATTATTCTCCTTTAGGAACTTCTTTAAGAGATATTCTTGTTTTTGTTCCTCTTGTTTTCTTGTTCCAAATAGGTTAACAACAAAGGAATATGTTTATCCTTCAGAGGCAGTCGAAACTATTTGATAAAGAGGAAGAATAGAACCATCATTGAGGGAACCAATGCAATAATGCATGATCAAAATATTTCTATGATTCTATGGGTAGAAATATGCATGATACGATATATGTTCAGAACAAGAGTCTTCACCAGAGTTTGAAAAACATAACTCTCGAAGAATCCTTCACCAAAGTGAAGCTTGATATTGAAATCTTTAGTATATTTGGGTGCCCATTGTATTTTCATGTACCCAAAGAGAATAAGTCCAAGTTATACCCTTCAGGGAGAAATGATACATATATGGGATAACAGTGAATCTTTGAAGACATTCCAGATCAACATCCCTGGTCGGAGACAAATTGAGACAAGAAGAGATGTTGTCCTTAAAGAAGAGATAGCCTTTCAAAGATCCATAGAATCTTAGATGTAGATAGGTAGTGAGACAATACCTTCTCCCCCTTCAAGGGTTTAGAGGGAGACCAACATTATTCTATATGATCTAGTTTCTTCAGTTGATATGTCCAGAGATATTGAAATAGAGCATAAAAGGCCTGCCTAGGCTCACTCTACAGAAAGAAGAGAAACATACAACCCTCTCCAGGTACATCCCAAGAAAGAAAGAGATATTTTCAAGCTATCCAACAATCATGGGCCACTTCATTTATTTTCATTCTCCTTGTCTTAGAGAAGAAACAAGAGAATAGGTATGGAAAGATGCCATAACAAAAAAATACCAGTATATCTTAAAGAATGATGTATAAGATATTGTTCAAAGACCAGAAGGGAAGTCTATGGTGACTTCCAACTGGATATATAAGATCAAGAATGCAGCTGATCGAAGTGTCGAGAAAATCTATAGCCAAAAGGATTCTCACAAACATAGGGGATTTTCTATGATGAGACACTTGATCCAGTAAGACCGATACAATTCCATCCATACTATCATCAATGATTTGGAAACTATATCAGATGGATAGATTCTTGATGAGTTTGGGTTTCAACGAGAGTGTTTTTTATCCAAACCTATATTATTACAGCGTTAGTGATGAGAGCCTGATTCTGATGACTTATTCAGAAAGCCTTGTTGTTATATACAAGTAAGTTTGACTTCTGATTTTGAGATGAACGATCTGAGTATGATGCACTACTTTTTAGAAGTATGATAGAGAACCAATGATATTTTCTTGAGTCAAGGAAAATATACAATGGGAACATTAAAGAAGTCCAGTATGACAAAATGCAAAACCATCGTGATGGATTTGAAGAAAATGAATGATTATGATTCAGTCGATATTAATCCATATCTGATTGGATCATTGATTTGGTTAAAACTAGACTTGATTCATACTATATAGTGAATATGCTTAGTCAATCCATGAGCCATCCGAGAGAGATTCAATGGATAACAGTAAATTATGTATTGAGATGTAAACTAGGCACAATTAGATATGGCCTGATACATGCCTCCAATTGTCAAATTGAGTTTGCAGGGATATACCTATACAGATTGAGCAGAGAGTACAATGGACCAGAAGAGCACATCTAGTTGTTGTCTTATCATGAAGTTTTCCATGGATTTTTTATGCAAAAGGAAGAAAAACTATGTGGACTTGAGTACCATAAAATCAAAGTATTTAGCATCAAGTGTGAGAAGAAATATGGCTTCAGAAGATTTTGACTGATTTACTTGATCATGAGATGGATGCTATGATGATATCTAAATTTTTGTAAAGCTCTCCAGGAACCCTGTGTTTCACGATAGATCGAAACACATTGAGATAAAGTATCACTATATTAGAGACATGGTGCAGAGGAAGACAATACATGTACAATATCTTCCTACTCTTGAACAAATCGAAGATATCTTCACCAAAACACATACCAAGACAAAGTTCGAGTATTTCCATGAGAGACTTATCCTGGTGGAGAATGCCTCCCTAGTTGATAGGGAGTGTTTATAGTGGCACAGAGGCAGACCCAGGGTTCAATGCTTCAACAACACACCAAAAAAACACTAACTATCAGCCCTTTTGGAAACACCTGCGAATCAGATGCAGTCTCACCCGAGGTAGAGGCAGGGGTGGTTATAGGACTCCAGTGTCTACAACCTTAGTTGGGACACAAATTTGTGATTTTAACACCTTAACATAACACTTAGAAATTACAGATCATTAGTATTCATCCTTAACTTACAACACATGTACACCCTAACAACATGTCAGGAAAATATTCACCCAGATCTAGTATATTCAAGCACTTAGCACATTCACATAGGTTAGATCTAGCATTCATCCATATTATTAAGCACAAAGCATCACAGATCTATCTATCATTCATATTTCATCAAAGCACTAAGAAACAAAACACATAACACATCAATACATCGCACAAATCATAGAAACATAGGATATATGTGGTTCACCCCCAACCTATGCTACGTCCACCCGCTCCTCTTCTCTTTTATTGTCTTCTTTCAATATTCTACATGCAAAAATACATAAGATGCTACTTCTCAGAGGACATAAGATCTGCGCGCACTTTGCTAGATCCTCCTTTCCTGAGCTAGATTACAACACAAAGCCTTTACACAATCTCTTACATTCACTTGAACCTAGCTCTATAAGTTCTCAACATAGCATGCACAAAGCATTTACAATTTGCACTTAGCACTTGGCTAGGTACCAAGCCACTCTCTTTCTTACATTGCCTAGACTTCTATTTATATATTGCAAAAAGGGCCTAAACATGGGTAAACCCATGGGTTGACATCCCCATATTCATTACATAAGTCCAAAAGCCAAAAATCCCTAAACAAGGGGTTGAGATCCCGCGATCTCTGCTTCAACTTGCGATCCACCTTCGACAACCTTTCGAAGTCCCAAAATAGGTCAAACATGACCATGGATCCTCAAAACTTGGTCAAGGGCCAACAAGCCCCCAACACTTATTTGTGATTCGTCCCGACAACGGAACCATTTGTTGGCATAGGAGAATACCCAGGTTTCAACGCTTCAATAGTGCACCAACAAAACCCTAACTACCAGCCCTTTTGGCAACACCTGTAAAGCAGTTGCAGTCTCACCTGAGGTAGAGGCAGGGGTGGTTGCAAGAATCCAGTGTCTGTAATCTTAGCTAGGACACAGATATGTGATTGTAACACCTTAACATAACACTTAGCAGTTATAGATCATTAGTATTCATCCTTAACTTACAGCACAGGTAAACCCTAACAATAGGCCAGTGCAGTATTCACCCAGATCTAGTATATTCAAGCACTAAGCACATTCATATAGGTTAGATCTAGCATTCATCCATATTATTAAGCACAAAGCATCACATATTTATCTATCATTCATCTTGCATCAAAGAACTAAGCAAGTAAACACATAACACATCAATACATTGTACAAAGCATTGCAACACATGATATACGTGGTTCACCCCCAGCCTGGGGCTATGTCCACCAAGTCTTCTTCTCTTCTATTGTCTCAATATTCTACATGCAAAGATCCAAAAGATCCTACTCCGCATAGGACAAGAGATCTATGCGCACTTCACTAGATCCTCCTTCCCTGATATAGATTACAGCACAAAGCCTTTACACAGTCTCTTATAGTCACTTTCACTTAGCTATGCAAGTTCTCAACATAGCATGCACTAAGCATTTATAATTTTCACTTAACACTTGTCTAGATACCAAGCCCATCTCTCTTTCTTACATCGCCTAGACTTCTATTTATATATTCCAAAAAGGTCCTAAACATGGGTAAACCCATGGGTGGACATCCCCATACCCATTACATAATCCCAAAAACCAAAAATCCATAAACAAGGGGCAGATATCCCACGATCTTCGCTTCGACTTGCACTTCACCTTCGACATCCTATCGAAGTCCCAAAATAGGTTAAACATGACCAAGGATCCTCAAAACTTGGTCAAGGGCCAACAAGCCCCCAACACTCATCTGTGACTCGTCCCGGCAACATAACCATTTGTTGGCATTGGGGCATACCCAGGGTTCAACACTTCAACATCACAACAACAAAACCCTAAATACCATCCCTTTTGGAAACACTTGCGAAGCAGATGAAGTCTCACCCGAGGTAGAGGCAGGGGTGGTTGCAGTATTCTAGCTTCTACAAACTTATCTGGAACACATATTTTTGATTGTAACACCTTAACAGAACACTTAGCAGTTAGAGATCGTTAGTATTGAACCTCAACTTACAATTCATGTAAACTCTAACAACATGCCAACGTAGTATTCACCAAGATTTAGTATATTCAAGAACTAAGAACATTCACATAGGTTAGATCTAGCATCCATCCATATTATTAAGCACAAAGCATCACATATTTATCTATCATTCATCTTGCATCAAAGAACTAATCAAGTAAACATATAACACATAAATACATCACACAAAGCATAGAAACACATGATATACGTGGTTCACCCCCAGCCTGGGGCTAAGTCAACCAACTCTTCTTCTCTTTTATTGTCTTATGTCAATATTCTACATGCACAGAGCCACAATATCCTACTATGCATAAGACAGGAGATCCGTGCACACTTTTCTAGATCCGCCTTCCCTAAGATATATTACAGCACAAAGCCTTTACACAGTCTCTTACACTCACTTGCACTTAACTCTGCAAGTTCTCAACATAGAATGCACAAAACCTTTGCAATTTGCACTTAGCACTTGTCTAGATACCAAGCCTCTCTCTCTTTCTTACATCGCCTAGACTTCTACTTATATATTACAAAAATGGCATAAACATGAGTAAACCCATGGGTCAACATCCCCATACCCATTACATAATCCCAAAAACCAAAAATCCCTAAACAAGGGGTCGAGATCCCATGATCTACGCTTTGACCTACGCTCTTCCTTTGACAGTCTGTCGAAGTCCCAAAATAGGTCGAACATAACCAAGGATCCTCAAAACTTGGTCAAGGGCCAAGAATTGATTATTGAAGCTACGTGAGACATTCTCCATGACACAAACCTGAGAGAGAGCCCCTAAGAGGGGTGTGTGGTTCCTATCTGAGACAAAGATGGAACGTAGAGATGGACTCCTCCTTACATAAAGTTGAGAAGAACTTTAGTTTATTATATTGTGTAATGCAGTGATCAAGGATATCTTCAGAGTTGGATGTGCCTGTGGCTGAGCATAAGGTGAATGTGTGAAATCCAAAAGTGTTGGGTGGATTGTCATGAGACAAAAATGAAAATGATGTATTAGCCTCATCTAAGCAGAGATTTGATGAGAAAATCCATATGAATCTCCTCTATAATTCAGTGGGAAAGAATATCTGTTGAGTGGAAGTGCATGTGGAAGATCCTAGATGAACGTGATCCTAGTGGTTGAGCACTAGTGAAGAAGTGGTTCTTATGTGTAATGCAGTGAGCTAGAGATATGGACATCCCTATGGATGTGCCCCTAGTGGATTAGTAATAGTGGGTGTATGAGATCCCTTGATATATTGTGAATTCCTGAAGGGATTGAGAGAGCAAAGTCAAGATATACAACTGAAGAGCATGCATGGCATGCCACTTGAGGTGCACAAAGGTAGAATGAGGAAGAAAATGATAGCGGTTTCGAAGATCAAGAAATTTGAAGATGAATGCACCAAAAAAATCCGAATAAAGTGCCAAAGTATGGGAATATACCATGGGTGACCCATAGATAAAGGTTTTCAAGGCCAAACTACATGAAGCACAAGAACAAGCCAATGAGGCACCAAATAAGGTGACAACATCACCACCATTCGAACGAATAACAACCATTTTGGCTCAGTTACAAGCATATGTCAAAGTGGACAGACTCAGAAACAAACTAATTGTCTTATAGAAGAGACTAGGACCCAGGAAAGAGAAAGTGGCTAGGATTATTTGTGACTTGGCAACTGTATAGAGGAAGTCCAAACAAGTCACCACTGAAAGAGAGAAAAAACTCCAAGAATTGGTCGTGCAAGCCATGGAAGATGTAACGACATAGGAAGCCACAATTTTCATAGAGGTAGATTCTGCAAAGGATGTTGCATAAAAATTTATTGTAGAGTGAAAGAATAGGAAACAATCCCAAGTGGCTTGGGATGAGCCATGGGTGAGTGTTGGGGCCCTATAGGATAAGCAATTTTGGATGCAATTTTGGGATAAAGAGCCTAAGGATAAAGAAAGGGTGGAGAAGAAAGAGAACAAAAGAAAGGGTGCAGAAAGAAGAAAAGTACACAGGACGAAGATAGTGCACAAACAAAACGATAAAGAAAGGGATAAAGAGTAGAAAGCACAAGGACGATAGTACACATTTCCATAAATAGAAGAACAATAGAAAAATTGTATAAAGGGATAAAAATAGAAGAAATAAAATATCTGTTTAACTGAAGCTAGCCATGCCATGCATTCTAATGGGCTATTTTGGGATAGATAGAATAGGAATTTAATCCCTAGATTCTGGGTATAAATATGTAATGGGTGGGGTGAAAAAAAGTCTATAGTAGTAGATAATTAGGAGAGTGTATAGTAGAAAGATATTATTCCATAATCATTAATTTAATAAGTTGATAATATGAATAAAGACAGATTTGAGAGATAATCTTTCATCTTTTATTCTTTACATATTTATGTGTGATTATGAATGATGTTATTACAGTTCATAGACTAGACTTAGTTCATGGATTGGTTATGGTGAAATATTGATGAATGAATAAGAAAATATCTCTAATAATCAAGCACACTCATAATATAGAATAAGGAATAATGAATCGTATATCTGCCTCCCTTTCACTTACTCATGTAGAAGCCTGGTTCCTCCAGTCCCCATAGATACCTAGGTTGAGTCTTCATTTGTGCAAGAAGGTGATGCCGAAAGGGTCGGTGTCTTGTGGGTTTTATGGTCATATTTAACTAGAACCTTGGGTATTACAACCTTTTTGTAGACTAGAGTAACCCAACACCATACCCTGTCATGGCTTCACTTTCTTTTCCATGACTTGTCATGCCTTTCCTTGCCATGGCTTGTCATTCTTTGCCTTTCCTTTCCATTCCTTTCCTTCACTTGCCATGCCTTTCCTTACCTTCACTTGCCTTGGCTTGCCTTTTCTTGCCTTCACTTCCCTTATCTTTCCTTACCTTGCCATGCGTTACATTTCCTTTCCTTCACTTGCCTTGCCATGCCTTTAGTTGCCATGAATTTCCATGCCATTCCTTCACTTGCCTTGCTAACATAGTTATATTGAATTATAATTTTATCTCAAAACTTAGTTATACTAAGATACATAGTGGTGCACCCTTAATCTCCTTTATATAATATGAATACCTAGGGTTACAATGTATATAAACTCATGCAAGGGAGAGCTCCATATGGAAAGGTAAAACGCTAACTCTAATCACCATAATTAGTGTACCTTCCTACATGGATAAACATATGAGGAATGGTTCATGCCCAAATTGAGAATATTTTAACATGTGAATCCATGCACCTCCTAAGGACCTACTCCCTCCTCCTATAATATACAATCCACATGTAGTGAACCCTATTAGCCTAGGGGTGTATCCCCTCATCTAACAATAGAACATGCATGCAAACATAGAAGAAACACTTAATATAACTCAACTCATAAGGATGGCACATGCATTCCTACAACATGCATGAGTAGAAATAGTGAGCTAGGATGGAACATGCATGCCTACAATTTGACTTGCCATTCCTTTCCTTTCCTTGCCATGTCATGCCATGACTTTTCATGTGATTCCATACCTTTCCTTGTCATTCCATGTAATTCCATGCCTTAAATTTTCATGAAATGCCATGGCCTTTCCTTGTCATGTGATGCCTTCACTTGTCATTCCATTCCATGCCTTTCCATGCCTTTTGTTTCCATTCCTTGTCATTGCATTCCATGCCTTTCCTTGGCATGCCTTACCATTACTTCCCTTTCCTTGGCATGCCTTAACATTACTTTCCTTCCCTTGAAATTCCTTGCCTTGACTTGCCATGCCTTGTCTTTCTTTCACCTGCCTTTCCTTGCCTTGCCTTGTCTTTCCTTCACTTTCCTTGGCTTTCCTTCTTTCCATGTGTTTCCTTTCCTTTTATTCACTAGCCTTTCCATGCATTTCATTTCCATCCCTTTCAATGTATCTAAATTAATGCAAGGGGGAGATCCATCTAGAAAGGTTAAACCTTAAACCTAATCACCTTAAGTAGTGTACATGCCTACATTGATAGATGTATGAGTAATGGTACATACCTAAATGGAGAATGTTGCAACATGTGAATCCATCCACCTCCTTGGGACCTATGCCCCAGTCCTAGAATATACAATCCACATGTAGTGAACCCTAGTAGCTTAGGGATATATCCGCTCATCCAACAATAGAACATAAATTCACAAATAGAAGCAACATTGAATATAACTCAACTCCTAAGGATGGCACATGTATCCCTACAACATGCATGATAAGAACAAGTGAGATATGATGGAACATGCATGCATATAACATTACTTTCCATCTTTTTCCCTGCCATGGAGTGCCATGTATTTTCATGCCATGACTTGTCACGCCATGAATTTTCATTCCATGCCATGCCTTTCCTTTTCATTCCATGTAATTCCATGCCTTACCTTGTCATGTCATGCCTTACCTTTTCATGTCATTCCTTACCTTGTCATTCCATTACACGAAATTTCCTTGTCATTTCATGCCTTCACTTTTCATGTCATCCATGCCTTTCCATGCTTTTTCATGCCATGCCATGCCTTTCCATGGATTCACTTGCCTTTCAATGCCTTGCATTTCCTTGACTTTCCATGCCTTTCCTTTCCTTTCCTTGCCATTCCTTACCTTGCAATTACTTTCCATTTCACTTTCCTTGCCTTATCATGCTTTCGCATGCCTTTCCATGTCTTTCCTTTCCATGAATTTACATCCCTCACCTTCACTTTCCATGCCTTTTTGTTCCTTTCATTCACTTTCCATGCCTTTCCATTCCTTGCCTTCACTTGTCATTCCTTTCCTTTCCTTAACTTTCCTTACCTTTCCTTCACTTTATTTTCCTTTCCTTCACTTTCCTTGCCTTGTCTTACCTTGCCATGCCTTCCATTTCCTTGCATTCACTTGCCTTTCCATGCCTTTCCTTACAATTCATTTCCATTTCATGTATTTCCTTGCCATACCATGCCATGCCTTTCTATGCCATGTAATGCCATGTAATTCATTTCCATGTCATGCCATTCCATTCCATACCTTACCATGCCATGTCACTCCATGGCATGCATTTTCATGCCATGCCTTTTCATGTCATTCCTTTTCATTCCATGAAATTCCTTCACTTTCCGTGTCTTGCCTTATCTTTTCTTCACTTACCTTGTCATGCCTTGCCTTACCATTCCTTGTCATCCCATGCCTTCACTTGTCATGAAATTCCATGATTTTTCATGCCTTAACTTGCCAAGTATTGTCATCCCATGCCTTCACTTGTCATGAAATGCCATGCGTTTCCATGCACTCACTTGCCAGGTGTTGTCATGCCATGGATTCACTTGCCATGCATTCAATTGTCATGCCTTACCATGCTTTCACTTTCCATTCCATGTCTATCCTAATAAGTTGTTAAATTGTCAAACATATGTAATAAGCACCGAGAAAAATCATAGTGCCAGAGATACTCTAACGAACAACTTTCTAGTTGACTGAATGATAGAATAGGGGCCCCACTAGATGAAACACAGTGCTTCGGATCCAACGCAACTGATGGTTTGTGCATCCGAGTCTCGATTTTGAGTTTTATTGTGAGTTGCAACTTGCCTCCTCAATCCATTAAAGGATATGTGGCCAATTTGGTTTGAGGGCATAAAATCCAAACCGAGCATCATAACAAAGTTTTGTAAGCTCCCACAAGTTTGTTTGGCCAAGGATCACATGAATACACTAGCCAAAAATGTCCAACATAGTGTTCTTGAAAATCCACCTCCTATTCACAAATTGCACTATATCTTATTGACCAAAACCCTAGTACCAAAGATGCTCCAACAAATGGTTTTTCGGTCAATAGAATGATAGCATAGGGACCCCACTAGCTAAAAACTAGTACTATGGATCAAATGAAACTGATGGTTCGTGTATCCAAGTTCTAGTTTGATGTTTAATGCAAGTTCCAACTCACCTCCTCAATCCATTCAGGGACACATGGCCAATTTGGTTCGGGGGCATAAAATCCAAACTGAGAAACATAAGAGGGTTTTGTAAGATTCCACAAGTATGTTTGGCCAAGGCCCACACAAATATACTATCCAAAAATTCCCGACACAATGTTCTTGAAAATCAACCTCCTCTTTAGAAATTGTATTATGCCTCATTGAACAAAAACCTAATGCCATAGATACTCCAACAAATGATTTTTCGGTCAATGAAATGATAGAGCAAGGGGGCCACTAGATGAAACCTAGTATTTAAGATCCAATGCAACTGACGGTTCATGCATCTTTGTCCTGGTTTGATTTTTATCACAAGTTGCAACTCGCCTCATCAAGCCATTCAAAGACAAGTGGTCAATTCATTCTAGGGGCATAAAATCCAAACTGAGCAACATAATTGATCTCTTTAATCTCCCAAAAGTATGTTTTCCCAAGGCCCATGTGACTATGCCATCCAAAAATGCTCGACACAGTGTTCTTGAAAATTAACCTCCTCTTCAGAAATTTCACTACTCCTCATTGACCAAAACCGTAGTTTTGTAGATACTCCAAAAAATGATTTTTTCGGTCGACAAAATGATAGTGGAAGGGCTCCACTAGCTCCAACCCGTTGCCTTAGATCTAATGCACCTGACAGTTCATGCATTCGAGTCCCATTTTGAATTTACTCACGAGTTGCAACTCGCCTGATCAAGCCATTCAGGGACATGTGGCCAATTGGGTCCTTGGGCATAAAATCCAAACCATGTCATACCATGCCTTACCTTGTCATGCCATGACATGGACTTTCCTTGTCATTCCATGACTTCACTTTTCATTCCATTCCATGTCTTTACATGCCCTCACTTTCCATGCCCTTTCATGCCATGCCATACCTTTCCATGGCATCACTTTCTTTGTCATGCCTTTCCATACCTTGCCTTGGCATGCCTTGTCATTCCTTTCCTCACCTTGTTATTTGTTTCCTTCATTTTCCATGCCCTTCCTTGCCTTCACTTAGATTTCCTTTCCTTGTCTTTCCTTCAATTTCCTTTCCTTTCCTTTCCTTTTCATGTGTTTCCTTTCCTTTCCATTCCATTCCTTGCCATCCCTTTCCATGTCATTCCTTCACTTTCCTTTCTAACATTGTTATATTGAGTTATAATTATATCTCAAAAAATCATTTATACTAAGCTACATAGTGGTGCACCCTTCATCCCCTTTATAGAATAGGAATAATTAGGGTTACAATGTATCTAAATTCATGCAAGGGAGAGCTCCATTTGGCAAAGTCAAACCCTAACCCTAATCACATTAATTAGTGTTCCTTCCTACATGGATAGATGTACGAGGAATGGTGCAAGCCCAACTGAATAAGATTGCAACATGTGAATCCATGCACCTCCTAGGGACCTACACCCTCCTCCTATAATATACAATCCACATGTAGTGAACCCTAGTAGCCTAGGGTTCTATCCCCTCATCTAACAATAGAACATGCGTTCACAAATAGAAGAAACATTGAATATAACTTAACTCATAAGACTAACACATGCATTCCTACAACATGCATGAGAAAAACAAGTGAGCTAGTATTGCACATGCATGCATACAAATTTCCTTGTCATGTGTTTCCTTCCCATGTCGTGCCATGACTTTTCATTCCATTCCATTCCTTTCCTTGTCATTCCATGTCATTTAATTACTTACCTTTTCATGCCATTCCATGGCCTTTCTTTGACATGCCATGCCTTCACTTGTCATTCCATGCCATGCCTTCACTTTCCATTCCTTTTCATGTCATGGCCTTTCCTTTTCATTCCATATCTTCACTTTTCATGCCTTGTTATTCCATTCCATGGCTTCACCTTCCTTTCCATGCCTTGCATTGCATTTCCTTACCATGCCTTGCATTTCCTTTCCTTGCCATGCATTTCCCTTCCTTGCCTTCACTTGCCTTTCCATGCCTTGTCATGACATGCCTTCACTTGCCTTGCTTTGACATGTGTTTCCATGCCTTGCCTTACCATTCCTTTCCTTCACTTTCCATGCCTTTTCGTTTCTTTCCTTCACTTTCCATGCCTTGCCTTGCCTTCACTTTCCTTTTCGTGCCTTAACTTTCCTTGGCTTGCCTTTCCTTTCCTTTCCATGCCTTTCCTGGACTTACACTCACTTCCCTTGTCATTCCTTGCCTTGCCATTCCATGCATTATATTTCCATGCCTTCACTTTCCATGTCATGTCTAGCCTTTCCTTCACTTGCATTGCCATGCCTTTCCTTTACATGCCTATTGACCAAAACCCTAGTGTCATAGATAATCCAACAAATGGTTTTTTGGTTGATGGAATGATAGTGTAGGGCCCCCACTAGATAAAACCTGATGCTCTGGATCCAATGCAACTGATGGTTCGTGCATCTAAGTCTTGAATTGAGTTTTATCATGAGTTGCAGCTGACCTCCTCAAGTCATTTAGGGTCATGTGGCCAATTTGGTCTGAGGGAATACAATCCAATCCGAGCAACATAACAAAGTTTTCTAATCTCCGACAACTATGTTTGGCCAAGGCCCAAGCAACTATGTTATCTAAAAATGCTAAACATAGTGTTCTTGAAATTCAACCTCCTCTTCATAAATTGCATTATGCCTCATTAACCAAAACCCTAGTGCGGTAGAGACTCCAAAAAATGGTTTTTCATTCGACAAAATGATAGTGGAGGGGACCTACTGGCTAAAACCTAGTTCTCTGGATCCAATGCAACTGACGATTTATGCAGTTAAGTCTCAATTTGAGTTTTATTGTGAGTTGCAACTCACCTCCTCAAGTCATTAAGGTACATGTGGCCAATTTGATCCAGGGGAATAAAATCCAAACTGAGAAGCATAACAGAGTTTCGTTAGCTCCCGCAAGTCTATTTATCCAAGGCCCACGTGAATACACTAGCCAAAAATACTTGACACAGTTTTCTTGAAAATCAACCTCCTCTTCAGAAATTGCACTATGCCTCATTGACCAAAACCCCAGTGTCAGAGATACTCCAACAAATGGTTTTTTGAACGATGGAATGATAGTGTAGGGGGCTCACTAGTTGAAACCATGTGCTCCATATCCGATGCAACTAATGGTTCATGCAACTGATTTCCAGTATGATTTTTATCGTGAGCAGGAACTTGCCTCCTCAAAGTCATTCAAGGACATGTGGAAAATTTGGTCTGGGGGCATAAAATCCAAACCAAGTAGCATAACATAGTTTCATAAGCTCCCACAAGTATATTTGGCCAAGGCCCACATGACTGAAATAGCCAAAAATACCCAACATGGTGTTCTTGAAAATCAAACTCCTCTTAAGAAATTGCACTATGCATCATTGACCAAAACCCTAGTGTCATAGATACTCCAAAAAACATTTTTTCGGTTGACGAAATTATAATGGAGGGGTGTCGCTAAATGAAACTCGGTGCTCAAGATCAAATGAAACTCTTGGTTCATGCATCCAAGTCCTCGTTTGAGTTTTATCACGAGTTGCAACTCTCATCCTCAAGCCATTCAGGGACATGTGGGCAATTTGGTATGGGGGCATAAAATGCAATCTGAGAAGCATAATGAATTTCCTTCGGCTCTCACAAGTATGTGTTTCCAAGGCCCACAAGACTACAATAGCTAAGAATACCTAACACAAAGCTCTTGAAAATCAAACTCCTCTTTAGAAATTTCACTATGCCTCATCGACCAAAACCCTAGTGTCGGAGATACTCCAATAAACATCTTTACATTCAAAAGAATGATAGTGTATGGGCCTCACTAACTGAAACTCAATGCTTTGGATCCAATGCAACTGACGGTTCATGCATCCAAGTCTTGGTTTCAATTTTATCGCGATTTTCAACTCACATCCTCAAGTCATTCAAGGAAATGTGGCCAATTTGGTCTAGGGGTATAAAATCCAAATCGAGCAGCATAATGGGATTTCGTAAGATCCCATGAGTCTGTTTGGCCAAGTCCCACATGACTACACTAACCAAAAATTTCTGACACAATGTTCTTGAAAATAAACCTCCTCTTCAGAAATTGAACTATGTCTCATTGACCAAAACCCTAGTGTCGTAGATACTCCAACAAATAGGTTTTCATTTAATGAAATGATAGAGGAGAGGCCCCACTAGTTGAAACTCAATGTTATGGATCCAATGCAACTGACAGTTTGTGCATCTGAGTCCTAGTTTAATTTTTATCATGAGTTTCGAATCGCCTCCTCAAGCCATTTAGGGAGATGTGGACAATTTGGTTCAGGGGCATACAATCCAAATCAAGCAACATAACGGAGTTTCGTCAGCTCTCTAAAGTATATTTTCCCAAGGAACACGCGATTTCACTAGCCAAAGATATGAGACACATTGTTCTTGAAAATTGACCTCCTCTTTAGAAATTGCATTATGCCTCATTGACCAAAACCCTAGTGTCTAAGATACTCGAACAAATGGTTTTTTGATCAAAGTAATGATATAATAGTGGCCCCACTAGCTCAAACCTGCTGCTCTACATCCAATGCAACTGACAGTTCATGCATCTGAGTCCCGACTCTAGTTTTTTCATGAGTTGCAACTCACCTCCTCAAGTCATTTAGGGACATGTTTCCAATTTGGTACAAAGTTCAAAAACAAGTACATTTGATCCAAGAAATATCATATTAAATTAAAAATCCCTAAAAATCCTATGGACATGTTTCCACTCTCAGTACTCAAAGAAAATTTCTATGAAATAAACATGAGAGACTTCAAAGTTCACACATTTCAAGAGCATAATGATAGCTAGAAGACTCAAGTTCATAAAAAACATATAATACAATAAGAATAGAGGTAATTGAAGGCATGAGTGGTTTAATTCTTAGACTTGTACCTCCTTACATAATTAAGGATCAATCTATTTTTTTACTTCACTAAAAAAACACCCTAGATTAAAAATCAGCTTATGTGCAAAGTTAGCTTGACAACTTTCAAAATTAGAACAAGAGTAAGATGAATAACACAAAGGGTTGTACTCTAGGTCTTACTTCATATTATCTTTGGAGAAGTTTACTTAGTGTTACCTTCCTTTGGGCAAAGGATTTTCCATCACTTAACCTCAGCTGAGTCTTACCTCTTATTACATTCCTTTCTATAGAGAGGTGTTATCTTCTCTTACCTTTGGCTTATGAGGAATTTTCTTACCTTCCATTATCTCGAGGTCTTACCTTCTTTCTTTTGATTCCTTGAAGTAATAGTAAAATATGGGGTTTTTCACAATGAGCAACAATTCATAACTTTATAAAATTATTCTATAACGAGATCCTTTTCTACACAAATCCAATCAGGGATCACTAAAATATCACTTCTTAATTGCTTTAGTTTTAGGTTTTGTACAGATATTTTGTTGAGTATAAAATATCTGCAATGAATGAATGTTATGTACAATTTCTAGGGAGACCTATAGTAGGGTCTTAGGTACCATTTTTTCCAACTGAAAAAGCAATTGCAAGATGTTGGTTTTTTATTGAACTTTCTAACTTATACTTGATGTAGGAAGTTTGATAGTAGGTTGTTCTATGTACTCACCTTTATTTTTCTGGTATGAATAAATTTGTTGCCATCATAGAGTTCCTTTATGATCTACAATATAAATTCATTTTTCTCTAGGAAGTTTAGGAAGTGCATTCATAGAAGTTGTTGTTGCTATAAACTACACCAAGGAGTTATTCTCGCTACTAGAAACTAGACCATCATTTGTGTCTAATCAAATAATGAAATATTTAGAACTAGAGTATTGTCCAAATCACCTTTTACACCAAAAAATAAGGTTTCCCTCAACGTTTTGTTCAAGAAATTAGGGAAGGACATTATTAGGTTGCATGGATTTGGGTTTACACATCTATTTTAGCCACCTTGCAGAGGCATATTACAACTATTGTTTACAGGCCTGATAACTATCATTAATGCAATATTGGAGGGTGCACTTAGTGGTGATAACATTTTCTATTAACAAAAAAAAGGGTACATCCATAGGGAGTTACATTGCATATTTCAAGCATTATTAATGGCCACGTTTTCAACATTGACCATGGCCACTAGTTGACAACATCATTAACAATAGAAACATAATTTATGAACAATTTAGTAAGGATTTGACATTGAGATAAACATATTCGAGCCTGTGAATCGACACCTAATGATGCAATTTACCAACACATATGATGGGTAAACTGAAGATAGGTTTGACCCACCATAAGAAACAGTGAAGATGTTGACTATATGTTCATATTAGACCTAGTTTAGAGAGTGTAATTTCCTTAGATTGTTATTTCCAATAGGAGAGACTAAGAGCCTTATTGAGATTTATTCATCATGCATCTATTTTACTGTTGTTAGCTAAATTGAGTGCCTAGGAGAGAGGAGACTTTGTCTTCTTTTTCATATGTTAGTCTAATCCCACTGCAAGTTCCATATTTAGATTATTTTTTCTTTTGTTTGATTGTTATTGATGGAAGCAGTGAGGGTGTTTCCTTTACCTTCACATAGAAATATATCTAATGAATATACAACCAACAAGAAATTGTGTAGCTAAGAACAAAATAGAAGTTGAGTGCACTGGAAATAAATACTCTTATAGCATAATAAATCCACAAAAATAAGCAACCTGGTATGCAATAGTAAGAGAGCATGTTTGATGGATATTATTAGTACTATTATTATGGGTTACATCACCTATTTCAAGCACTATTAATGGCCATGTTTTCAACATTGACCATGGCATATATTTGACAACATCATTAAAAATAGACATAATTTCTGAACAATTTAGTAAGGATTTGACATTGAGATAAACAAATCTTGGACCATGAACCAAATCTTGGACCATGAACCAACACCTAATCATGCTCTTTACCATAACATATGATAGGTAAACTAAATATAGGTTTGAACCACCATAAGAAACAGTGAAGATGTTTTTTATATGTACATATTAGACCTAGTTTAGAGAGTGTAAGTTCCTTAGATTGTTATTTCCAACACATGAGACTAACAGCCTTATTGAGATTTCTTCATCATGCATATATTTTATTGTTGTTATCTAAATTGAGTGCCTAGGGGAGAGAAAAAATTATCTTATTTTTCATATGTTAGTCTAATCCCACTGCAAGTGCCATATTTAGATTCTTTTTTTCTTTCCTTTGAGTATTATTGATGGAAGCAATGAGGGCATTTCCTTTACCTTCACTTGGAAAGATATCTAATGAATATACAACCAATAAGAAATTGTCTAGCTAATAATAAAATTTAAGTTGAGTTCATTGAAAATAAAGTCTCTTATAGCATAATAAATGCACAAAAATTAGAAACCTAGTATGCAGAAGTAAGAGGGAATATTTGGTGATTATTATTAGTACTATTATTAGGGGTTACATTTCCTATTTCAAGAACTATTAATGGACATGTTTTCAACATTGACCATGGAATCTAGTTGACAACATCATTAACAATAGACACATACTTTCTTTAACAATAATTTGACATTGATATAAGAAACTTGGTATGCAACAGTAAGAGGGCATGTTTGATGACTATCTCTAGCATGAATGGGTAATGTCTATCCAACCATAACTACACATGGTGAATTTTTTTGAGAAATAATTTGATGCTAATATATATGGGGGGGTACCAAATGTTAGTACCTTGAGTATATTTAGGACCAAAAACATCTACAATGATTGCAACTCTAGAAGTACTTCCTCCCTAGTGTCTCCATCTGTAAGCTAAATTGCATGCATATAGTAAGAAATATGCAAATCGAGGAACTATTGTACATTGTTGAAATCATTATCCATTATCACCATTTGTTCAATATTTCCCTTGAATTTACCTCTTTGCAAAATATGGGGATCTGTTGTCTCATTGAGGATGACCTCCTTTCTCATTGGAAATTGGAATCACTTTCACATTGGGCTTACCCATATATGTTTCATTGTGATATCATCTCCAATAATCTAGTTGCAAGTCAACAAGGATGTCCTAAAGTGATATTATGTATTCTCCTCTCCATGGCATGTGAGTTGGTGAGATCTGTATCAATCTATGGTCTCTTGTTTGGTTTCAAAAATCTACATCGAGACTTTAGAATCTAATCATGCTAGTTGAAATGGAGTAGATAGTGAATGTCATAAATTGATTAGACATCAAGTTGAAATCATGGTAAGATAATCCATTAATGTAAAAATGTCAGCAAATTTATCCCCAAACATTTCAAAAGTATTTTTGAATGATGGATTGGCATAAGTCATCCAACTAACAACTTGACCTGTACAACATAGCTCGTTATCCCCTAGAGTGATTGTATCAACAATTATGACTTTGGTCTAGAGACAACTCAAAATATTGTGGGATGCAACTTGAAATGTAGCAAACAAATCTGTACACGACCACATAGGTGGTGCTTGTTTGAAAATGTGCAAGGAAAGGCATAGACATGACCAAATATTGTACTTTTCCAAACTTATGGACTCTTTTGGACTTCAAACAAAATGGTTGAATTGCAAGTGGAATTGTAGTTCACTAGTTCATCCCAATTTTCTCTATTGACCACCTAGACATTTTTCAATCCCTATTCGAATAGTGTTTTGAATGTTTCCATGGCCCCACTTCCTTACATATGATATGGAAAGGCATGGTATGGAAAGACAAGGCATGGAAAGTGAATTCAAGACATGGAATGGCATGAAAAGGAATACCATACAATAGGAAGGCATGGCATAGCACGGAAAGGAAAGGAATGGAAAGGAAATGCATGCAAAGGTAAGGCATGGTAAGGCATGCAAGGCAAGGCAAGGCAATGCAATGCATGGCATGGAAAGGCATGGAATGGAAAGGCAATCCATGGAAATGGAAGGCATGCAAAGGCAAGCCATGGGAAGGAAAGGAAATGCATGGCATGGAAAAGTAAGGAAATGCAAGGAATGGCATGGAAAGGAATGAAAAAGAAGGGCATGGTATGGCATGGAATGGAAATGGAAGATATTTCAAGGAAAGGAATACAAAGGCAAGGCATGGCATTGCATGGAAAGTAAAGGAAATACATGGCATGTCAAGGAAAGGAAATGAAAGACATTTCATGGAAATCCATGTAAAGGCAAGGCATGGCATGGAAAGGAAAGGTAAGGCAAGGCATGGAATGGTAGGGAAAGGCAAGGAAATACATGGCATGGAAAGGAAAGTAAATGCAAGGCATGGCATCTCAAGGTAAGGCAAGACAAGGCATAACATGGAAAAGTATGCAAAGGAAAGGAATTACATGGAAAGGAAAGGAAACGAAAGGCATGGCATGGAAAGGCAAGGAAATGCAAGGAATGGAATGACAAGGTATGAAAAGGAAAGGAATTGAATGGCAAGGAAAGGCATGCAAAGGCATGGCATGGCATGGAAAGTCAAGGAAATGAATGGAATGGAAAGGCAAGGGAGTGCAAGTCATGGCATGGAAAGGAATGCAAAGGCAAGGCATGGAATGGAAAGGTATGCAAAGGTAAGTAATGACATGGCATGGAATGGAACGGAAATGCATGTAAAGGAAAGGCATGGAAAGGTAAGGAATGGCATGTATGGAAAGCCAAGGAAATTCATGGCATGGAAAGGAAAGACAATGCAAGGCATGGAATGGAAAGGCATGCAAAGGTAAGGCATGACATGGCATGACATGGCATGACAAGTAATTGCAAGGAAAGGCATGGAAAGGAAAGACATGGAATGACATGGAAAGGCAAGGAAATGACTAGTATGGAAAGGCAAGGAATGAAAATGCAAGTCATGGAATGGAAAGGAAAGGCATGCAAAGGCAAGGCGTGACAAGGAAAGGAAATGCATGGAATGGAAAGGAAAGGAAATGCAAGACATGGCATGGCATGGAAAGCCAAGGAATGGAAAGCAAAGGCATGCAAAGGCAAGGCATGGCATGGCATGGAAAGAAAAGGAAATGCATGGCCTAGAAAGGAAAGGAAATGCAAGGCATGGCATGGAAAGGCATGCAAAGGAAAGTCATGTCATGGGAAGGAAAGGCAAGGAAAGCCATAACATGGAAATTCAAGACAAGGAAAGGCATGGCATGACATGGCATAAAAAGGAAAAGAATGGCATGGCATGACATGTCAAGGAAAGTAAATGAAAGGCGTGGAATGGAAAGGAATGCAAAGGAAAGGCATGGAATGACATGGCATGGAAAGGAATGAAAAGGAAAGGAATGGAATGGAATGACAAGGAAAGGCATGGCAAGACAAGGCATGCAAAGGGAATCCAAGGCATGGAATATCAAGGAAAGGAAATGCATGGCATGGAAAGGAAAGGTAATGTAAGTGTTACACATCAACATTACTCACTTTCGCAAATGTCGAATGTTTCTCGCAAGTGTCGCATGTTGCTCATAATTGTCGCAAGTATCAAGCAAACCATACTGTGATGATGATGACACTAAGGAGACACTTAAAATTCCCCAAACACTTGATTTGAAGAAAGAGGAATGGCTAACTAAAGATAAGAACCTCTTGCCACCTAAAAGGAGCATTTAATTCAAGGTTTTGGGAGAGAGCGCTCTCCTACATCACCCTTAGGAGCATTGGTGCTCCCCTATAAGGTGTCAGGGAGTGTTATAGCACCAAACAACCCTTTTGATGGAGCACTATAGATTTTTAGAGCGATGGCGCCCCCCAAAATCCTACTAGGGAGGGCTATAGCACTCTGATGGCCTTTTTGAGGGAGCACTGTCTAATCTGGGCAGCAGATGATCTGTTGAGGAGAATAAGGGGAAAATATTTCAATCTTGGAAGGTAGTTGCATTCGAATTCCTGGTTCAATCATGATCTTAGGGAAGATCCCTGACTCAAGGAGGAAAATCCTCAACTTACCCTAAAGATACCTCAAGAGGTTAGGCCTCTCTAAACCTATATAAGTAGGCTCTATCATGGTGAAAAGGAGGAAGAATTGGAAGCATGAAACCTATGATCTCATAGGAAACATACAGTGAACTGGAGGAAAGTAATCAGTAAAGTTTTTGTCATCTAGATCGTGGATATTTTTGAGCAAGGGTTAGACAAAGGGGAATTGATGAAGCTGTTGCATTCGCATCTACGGTTGTAAGCTACTTCTGTCACTGTTCTCATTAATATGACACGCTTGGCCTGTTTCTTTCTAGTTTGTGTTTAATCTCACATGAACTTGTCTATGATAGATAGATCTATTTCAAATTAATATCAATAGAGTAGGAAGTGGTTGTACTATTGTTTGTCTACAGGGCTCATCGAGGAGCGAAAGATTGGAGCTCAACTCGGAGCATGTAGGGACAAACGCTGATAAAAGGTACTTCTTTTCTCCTTCCTCCTCATGCATTAGTTTGTATAGATCTGAAAGGAAGTTAGTGTCCACGTTAAGCGTCTTCTATATTAAGAGTTAAGAGTATATATCTCAAGAGGATATCTACCTGTTCGCAGGGAGATTTTCCTTCAACAGAAACTGGTGAATCCACTGGGGAGTATCGAATCGAAACTTTTTGGTTTTGATTTTTTCTCATAGACCTTGTCTTACCCTTTGATTGTTTTTAGACCTGGTTCACCCTTTTTAATTGATTTCATGAACTAATTGACTCCTTACCCCATCACACTCAGCTTGATTGCTAAAATCTGACTGAAATTTTGGATTTTTTGACATTTTCATGAGCTTTTCAATCCTGGCGCCCCTGTGGCTGTGTTAACAGAGCGCCAACGCTCCCTGGATGTGTTAGACAGAGTGATATAACACTTGGTTCCCTTTACACCAGAGTGCCAGCCCTCTTTTGGCAGAAAACCTCTCCAGAATTGCTTCTTCCAGGGTCCAGTCTCTATGTTTCACTTGCTGAGCCTCTCTGTGAGTCAATGCTTCTTCCCACTCCACTTTGACATCCTTCCTTCTGAGGAACAAATACCTTGTTGTTTAGATTTTGTAGCCTTCTTCATTACTTTTGAGTTTTACTGCTGTTGGGAGTTTGAAACCAATGCACTATTTTTCTCTCCTTTTTGACTGAGCGAGAAACTCTAGTGAAGGACATCAGAAGTCTGTGAATCTCTTCATTTGGTTTTTGTTGAGGTCATTGTTCTTCAACATCTATTTTTGTGTGAAATTCTTGGTTTTCTTTGTTTTCTTTTCTTTTGCTTCTTGTTTTTTTATCACAACAAGCGGGTGTATTGTTTGTACGCAACCTGCTTATGTTTGTCTAAGTTTCCTTTATCCAAAAGGTTAATTAGTAGGAGAAGTGTTGTTTTGAATTAATCATTATTCGCACACAAACAATAAATAAACATCTTCATGATTGATTTTTCATATTAGAAGACATTTCCAAAAAGTTTTAGCACCACATCGGATTTGATTGAAGAAAATTTGTTCGACATTCCTTATTAGTGCTTGTTAGTGAAAAGAACTCTCTCTCTCTCCCTTAAATAGATATTCATAGAAAATAAATGACTTCTTATCATCTTTGATGCATTTTTGGGGGATTGAGTCATCATTCCATCTGTTTCACTTCCATGCACCCCTTTTGAGTAAATAACAGCTATAAAATGAACGCTAATTAAAAACTATCTAGAACATTTTCTTTTCTAGGATCCTCCACCAACAGTAGACTAGGATTAGTACTTTGGATTAGGCTGTGAGCATAACTCTCCAAAGTTTCCAAAACAAACATTAGCATCCTGAGCTAAGGAGAGTCAAATCCAATTGTCGTATAAATCTACCTGGGATCCCCCTCTCACACAGGGGTTACGCACGAGGTCGCACTCAGGAAAGCTATGGAGATTATCCATCCATGGATTGACTGATTGTAGTGGTTAGATCGTATTGTGGGGATCACTTAAAGGTATACCCAAAATGTTGAGTGGAAGCCTTTCAAGTTGATTTCAGGCTAGATACCCTGCCCGTACGTTCGGACTGGACTGTCGACTGTACCCACCCAGGGGTTGACTGCGAATTGGTAACCTTAGTGGCCATAATATTTAGGGTCTTACACAAGGTGATAGTGAAGGGAAGTCTCACTATACCTGGAGAAGACATTGGTCAAACTCACTTAGGCTCCTTGGAGGGTAAATCCACAATTACTACGTGGAAGCTTGCACCAGGGTGAAAGTCTGTTAAGCAAGTCGTCATTGTAACTGTTCCACCATATCCCCGCCCCTTCTTGCCTTGATCACGCGATGTTGGATTTCATCACCAACTAGTACGGTCATCGAGAGAAGGTTTTTTTTGCTTGGTTGTGATTCCTAGATTCTATTAGCATATGTTGTTTTTTTTCGGTAGTTGGCCATAGATTTTTTTCGCCAAGATTGACCCTCCACACCATTCGCAGAGGCTATAGGGAATTCCTCCAGAAAATATGGAAGAGAATACCCCTTTACCCCCTCATTCTATGGAGGAATATCCTCAATAAAGCAAGGTTCACGACACTATAACCTCCCAAGAAGAAGTTCCCACCTCTTTAGAGAATTTTTGAATTGTTTCAGAGTCTCCGGAGGCTTTCCGCATTCTGGAGGGATATGAGAGACGTGTTCTCCAACTGAATTCAGTCGATGAATTTGTTGTCGTCAATCCTTTTGACATTCCGATTGGGCCTCATTCAAACCCTTTAGTCGATGACCCCTTTTGGACCGCATACATTGTTCGAATTCCACCATGCATGGTGCGGGATCCTTATGGAACAGGAATAGGTGCCGACGTGCCTATCACCTACACCGTACCTTTAAACCATTATATCGGTACTACCATTTTTTTAGCCACACTGTCCATTGATCCGAACACATCGTCCGTTGGCCCAAGGTCCACGTTTTCTCTCCAGATGACCCATTCTACAATGGTCCCTCACGTGCCGACTATTCCCACCGGTAATGCGGTGGTTAGCCAAGTTGCAATTGGCACAACAATAACACCTAGACCTTCATCATCACTCCCTTTTGGGTATAGAGCACTGAATTCTTCTGCTGTCACTACTACCCAAGTTATGCCTGGAATTTCTATACCTATACAACAACCTAGAGGGACTGGTCTTGGTGGCTTTAATCCATTAAGCAGCACCGTTCAGTCATCTACGTCTAGTTCCCAAATTTCAGGAACTCCACCTCGAGCTGGGGGGAATTCTCCCACCGAAGGACAAATTCCATTTGGAGGGAACCCTCATGCTGGGGGGCAACCTCAATCTGGAGCCTACCATCACCCATATGGACAAAATATGTCTACCACACCTAATCCGTGGAATATCCCCTTTCTAGGAAACCCACAGTTCTCAGGGGGACACAATCCTCAAGCTCCACAAAAACCTCTTCCCCCTCAAGGGACTCATCTACATCCTCTTTATGGACAAACACCAAATCTGGCTTATAATCCTCAAAACCCATCTGGTTATCCTCCACTCGCACATGTTTCTCAAAACACCTCAAATCCTATGTACTCTGGTCAACACCAACCTTATACGAGAGGGCCCACTGGTTACAATTATCTACCTAACCCAGTGTATGGTGCTACTGGTGTTCCTATGCCACACCAGTATTACACGCAGGTTAACCGAGAACTACCTTTCCTAGAAACTCTAGACCTCCCAAACTTGTGTCGGTTAACGAATGATCCTATTTTTCATTCTTCGGTTTGGCCAGCTATTCCAGCTAAACTTCCTTCTGATATTCCAAAATTCAACGGAAATTCCGGAGAAGACCCAAACAACCATGTGATGAATTTCCATTTGTGGTGTTCATCCAACTCCCTCATGGACGATTCTATACATTTGCATCTTTTTCAATGAATGCTTACGGGTTCTGTAGAAAAGTGGTATATTGAACTACCATGAGCTTCTTTTCATGATTTCAACTCTCTTGCCATGTCCTTCCTCACTCACTTCCAACTACCCATTCGATACGAGGCATGTACCGAACTATTGACCTCCCTTTCTCAGATGACCTTCGTACATATCTTTGATCATATTCATGAATGGAGATGACGACAAAGGTTAATCAAAGCGGTCATTCCTGACCAATTATTAGTGGAATGGTTCACCAAATCACTGTTACCCCAGATTGCTCGTGATTCTGCTATGGGTGGTGTAGTCACCGAGGAAGAAGCTATTGCTCGAGCTCAGTACTTAGATTTGGTTTATTCGTAATCTGGTACTCTATATGAGTTGATACAAAATTCTACCCGTGCCACTAATGATCCATCCAAACCATCGTCTACCTCACACGCGGATGGAGTTATTGCCTCCGTCAAAACCCAATCTACTTCCTAGTCGACTGGAACGACCCAGTGGTCTGCTTCGATGTCTACTCCTAGTTTGTCTGCACCCTCTTCTACCCCCCCTCAAACTCAGGTCTCTGAGGTGAATACGGTCCAATCAACCCTTTCACAAAAACCTAGGGGAAAGAAGAAAGCAAGAAATAAACCCAAGAAAAACAACAACAATGAACAACCAAAAAATCAACCTCAAACCCCTGCTGCCAGAAAACAACCACAACGGAAACCGAAATTTCCATGTCTCATTTTTGGTGATGATCACTACACTCAAGACTGTCCACATCGTGATGAAGTGGCCAAACTTTTTAAAGGAAATTCACAACCCGTTGTCCTTACTCAGCCTTTTCCACAGCAACAATCTTTGGTTTCTCAAACCCCCACTCCAAGGGGAAGTTCCAACCAACCGCATGATGAGGCCTTGACAAGTGCCCACATTTACATGTTTAACAGATTAATTTGACCACTCGCACTACGACATATGACGCACCGATTAAACCTGATAAATGGAAGACTACTAATGGTTCCTTACCGGACCCATTACCATCTTCCGTTAGTCCTCTGTCTTCTAGCCCTCCTTCCGGACCGCTCCAGATCGAGAAACCTTCATTTGACTCCATCTTATGCCCTCCTAAGAGAACTATCCGGAAATCTACCTTCAATCCTAGTTCACGGGCTACCCAAAACTACAACATTGTTGAAGATTTGGCTCAAGCACCGTGTGCTATGTCTTCTTTGGAAGTTCTAAAACACTGTCCCAGCCAACGTAGAACGCTCTTAGCTACCATCGGTGCTTTGAATCCTAATTCATCTAATAACCTCACGTTTAATATGGATGATCATGAACCTCGACTCTCCCACCAACTAGCTTTTCAAATCGATGTTGTTGTTCACAATCAACAAATCCACCGAACTATCTTGGATGAGGGAGCCTCTACTTATGTCATGTCTTTAGCTTGTTGGAAAGGCTTAAAATCACCTTCCCTTAACAAATCCCCTATGATGTTACGCACTTTTGATGGGTGAGGTTTTCATCCTCACAGACTTTTACAATCCTTAGCCATTCAGTTGGGTGGAAAAAACTGTTACTGTTGATGTCGAGGTGGTCGACGCCCCCCTTGGTTACAACCTACTACTTGGAAGAAGTTGGTTCTAGGCTATGACTATTTTCACCTCGTCAGTGTTTCGATGTGTTCAATTCCCGCATCAAGGAAAAATTATCCCTATCGATCAACTAGATTTCTGTACGCCCGACACTCGTGCCCCTGTCACCAACATCATTCCTTTTTTGGGAGACCACCCAGTTACATATGAGAGCATTGGTGTTGGCTTGTTAAAATATTCTAGCCTTATGGGTACCTTCCCTACACCACTTCCACCCACCACACATCATATTTCCACTGTCAATATGATTTCGACTATGGCTTATCAATCTTTGGAATCATCTGACCCTTGGATCTAGTCCTATGGAATTCGATGTGCTCGGTGTCACCATGCCACTTATTCCATCCGAGGCCACATACATTGCTATTCAATATACCTATCCCTCTCTGGACAACCCACATTTATTGGCACCCGATACCTACTCGATGCCATCCTGGTTGGATTCCCTATTGTCTGCAATCAATTACATTTCCCAAGTTTTCCCTTCCGACGAATCTATAATGGAGATGCTTAGTATTGATGATGCACCTTGGGATGATAACCATCATCGATCCTCTTTTCTTCCACCTCTAGAAGAAATTCACCAAGACATACACTCTGTCATCCCTCCTGATGTTACTGATTCTCCACAATCTCCCATCCTCACACAAGATACTCTTTCTGAGGGGAATATGGGTAATATCTCTACTACAATCGTTATTGATATTTCAATCAAAGCAGGCATTGTGGAAAACATTAACCTTGGTGCTAATTGCACACCCGAAGAAGTGGTATCTTATACCACTCTGTTCAAAGAATTCTGTAATGTCTTCGCTTGGAGCTACGATGAAATGTCAGGAATAGACCCCTCGATTGTCGTGCATGAAATCAAGACTTACCCAGGTGTGAAACCAGTTCGACAGAAACTCCGCCTGGTGCATCCCAAGAAAATCGCGGCTATAAAGGCAGAAGTTGAGAAACTTTTAAAATCTGGCTTTATCTATCCCATCCCTTTGATAGAATGGGTCTCCAACCTTGTTCCGGTTGCCAAAAAACAAGGGACCATCTGTGTCTGTGTTGACTATCGGGATCTCAATAAAGATTGTCCCAAGGAAAACTACCCTATGCCCTTCATCGACCAGATCATTGATAATTGCGCTAGGAGCGTAATATTCTCCTTCATGGATGGTTTTTCTGGGTATAACCAGATTGAAATTTTACCTACTGATCAACATAAGACCACCTTTATCTACCCATGGGGAACTTTTTCCTATCAAAAGCTACCTTTTGGTCTCAAAAATGTTGGTGCTACTTTCCAATGGGCCATGTCGTACGCTTTCCATGATATCAAGCATATTGCAGAACCTTACCTCAATGACTTACCTGCCCACTCATCAAATCGATCAGATCATGTTGATCACTTACGGGCTATTTTTCTTCAATGTCAATTTTACCGTATCTGCTTGAACCCCCATAAGTGTATTTTTGTTGTCGAATCCGGTTGACTCCTTGGTTTGTTTGTCTCCAAAGACAGGATTCGGGCGGATCCCTTAAATATTAAGGCTATTCTAGCCTTACCCCCACCTACTAGTTTGACCCAACTCCAAAGTTTGCAAGGAAAAGCAAACTTCATTCGTCATTTCATTTGTAACTACGCTGAGATAACTGAAGGATTCATGCGATTGTTGCAGAAAAACACCCCTTTCATCTGGGATGACATCGCTCAATGATCATTTGACTCTTTTAAGCATGCCTTGACCCACGCACCTTTGTTGCACCCTCCAGAGTATACAAAGGACTACATCCTTTACTTAGCTGCCTCCACTTCCACTATTGCAATGGTGTTAGTTCAAGAGGACCCCAACGGTGAGGAACATGTGATCTATTACCTAAGCAAGAGTTTATCTAGACCCGAACTTCGATATTTTCATGTAGAGAAACTGGCTCTGGCAGCCGTTATCGCTGTCCAGAGATTTCACCATTACATCCTACTACGCACCACCACTGTGATTGCGAACTCAAACCCCATGTACCACGTCTTGACACGTTAAGTGCTCGGGGGAAAATACTCTAAATGGATCATCATCCTTCAAGAATTTGATCTTGAATTTGCGAAGTCCAAAGCCAAAAGTCCCTGGTGTTTGTGGAGCTCATTTACGATCTCCCCTGCACTGATGCAGATATCGAACCTAGAGATTCTCTCCCTGATGAAACTCTTTTCCTCATCAGCACCTCTGATCCTTGGTATGGAGACATCCTCCTTTATCTCCAAATCCAACACTTTTAGCCTAACACTTCCCGTGAAGAGCGTCGACGTATTCGCCACCATTCTCGTCATTATCTTATCGTCAGCAACACCTTGTATCACCGGGGTATTGATACTATCCTTCGATGATGTTTGATTCATGCATAGGTTGAACGTGTTCTGAATGATTATCACCTTGGAGCATGTGGCGGTCACCTTTCTAGGATGTCCACAACCCAAAATATTCTACGTGCCGACTATTTTTGGCCCTCGATTTTCAAAGATTGTATTGAGGCAGTCAAAAAATGCCCACCCTACCAAGTTTTTAATAACAAGGCACACACCCACCCTACTACGTTGCACCCCATTATCGCCATCGTCCCCTTCACCAAGTGGGGTATCGATTTTATGCAATGTAAGCCTACCTCAGCCTGGGGGCACGGTTATATAATCATCGTCGTCGACTACTTTACAAAATGGGTTGAGGCTATGCCTACCTTTCTAAACGATGGTCGTACCGCAGCTCTATTTTTTTTTAACCACATCATAACTCGTTTTGGTGTACCACGTGCCATTTTCACTGATCATGGTGCACACTTTAAGAACCACATGATGAGTCAATTGCATGTCAAGTTTGGTTTTCTCCATGAAAACTCATCCCCATACTATCCGCAGGCCAACAGACAAGTTGAAGCTATCAACAACGTCCTCAAAACCATGATTCAATGCATGTTAGGGGCAAATAATACATCCTGGCATCTACAAATTTTCTCCTCTCTCTGGGCTTACCGTACTTCCGTGAAAACTGCAACTGGGTTCACTCATTTCTAGTTAGTGTATGGCATCGAAGCCCTTTTACCAATCGAGTGTGAGATTCCATCTCTGAAACTTAAAGTAGAAATCCTACCCCATACTTCTGCCAAAGAAGAAAATTTCTTATATCTGACCAAAATGGATGAAACACATCGTGAATCGTGATGTTTCTCTCGTTAACGAGGCACATCAGAAATGGATAAAAAATCAATACGACAAATCCGTCCATCCTCGGACTTTTGTAGAAGGAGACTTAGTCCTCGTCTATGACCAAGCTCATGAAAAAATAGGGACAGGTAAGTTAGAACCTCTGTGGTATGGCCCTTACATTGTGAAACATGTTCTGCATAGAGGCACCTACGAGTTAGTCGATTATGATGGAATTTCCCTAGGAGAGCCCCGGAATGGGCTTTAACTTAAAAAGTATTATGCCTAGATCACCTAGCATGTGTACTTTGTACATTATTGTATTTTAGTTTGGTGTGTTTGTTTCTTTCATGTGCTCAAGTATTTACCTTTGCCACTCATAATTGTGCCTTTTGTTTTCATGCACAGATGACGTCTTCCTTTCCTATCTTTGTCAGGTTTGCGGATGGCGCTAGTCGACACACCCGGAACATTGCTTCGGCAGCATGGGTCATTTACCAATTTGACGAGGTGGTGAGTTCAGGAGGTATTTTCTTAGGACCAACAACTAATAACATGGTAGAATATCATGTTGTCATTGGACTTTTGACCCAAGCCTCCTCCTGAGGTATCTCTCGTATCATTGTTAACTTAGACTCCCAACTCGTGGTCTATCAACTCAATCGTATCTACACTATTCATAATCCTATCTTGCTACGTCTCTACCTATAAGTTTGTCGTCTTGAACGAATGTTTGATTACATCAAATACAGACATATTCCAAGAGAACTCAACAATGTTTCGGATTCATTAGCTAATTATATCATGGATCGGTATCTCGCCCATAGATAAGGTTTCATGAAGGAAAACAAATTGTACATCATATGTAAATTAAAACACATCACATTAAAGGCATCATCATATACAAATCATTTGGCACTGTAAAAACTCGAAACTGTATATATATGCATAGCGTGACTGAAAATGTTTTGATTACATCAAAAAAGTATTTGGAAGAGCAAAATTTTGGGTCTTTACACCCATACAACATCGTCTAACAAGTCATACAAAATATACAATCACCAGAGAGACTCTAATCTCTCTGCACTACATTGTGCTCATAGTAACATATCACTGCGCGCACTATGTGTCTCAGTAGAGAATTAACATTCTCTGGCACCCACACAGTGTGTATCTGTAGATGTAAAGGCACTTCTCTCCTCCGTAGAGGGGGAATGCCCATCATGAGGCCTTGAAGATTTCTTTCAACCTCCCGGAGACCTATCATTGGTACCCCCGGATCTACTGCAACCGGAGCACCCCCACGACGTCCCGGTACTGGTATCTCAGCCGGACGCACTGATCCCTTGTCTACATGTTGAAAACAATACATCCATTAAAAAATCTTCCACGTACCCAAAAAAATATATATATATGTTAAAAAATTAAAACATAAAAGCCAGACAAGGTGTTGCTTAGTCTCTCACCTGACGCATCCCAATCTTCCCCCGCTATTAGAATCAAATCCATGCTCCCGCAAAAGTCCACATTGGCATATGGGAAGTCTTCTATCCAAAGATACTGGCATCTCAGCCAAGCGAAGAAGTCACCAGTGAAACAGAACTCTGACTCTGCCACTAGTCTCGAAGAAAGACTAGTCCACCATTCCATCCGTGGTTCTTCCACTGGTCGTACCACCAATGCAATCTAAGGCTACATCTGGGGGATGCGCTCTAAGAATAATGAGACTAAGAACGAACCATATCTGAACTGTCTCTACCCCATCCTACACTGCGAAACCTATTCCACATTCTGAAGAAACCCTGCACTCTAGTTAAACGATGTTGGCTCCAAACACTGTACACCATAAGCTACCTATGATCTCGACACCATATGTGTGCTAGTGCTTCCCGTCACACTCATGATGGCAAAAAAAATGGACCGAAGGGGTAAATCTCTGATATCCTTGATAGGGATTCTACCCCCCACCAGTCTTGCTCCTGGGACACAATGACGTGCCAGATACACACCCACTTTCTCAAGCAGCGCCCTCTGTCCAGAAAAAGCTATAGGAACCCCTCTTTTCGAGAGGCCAGTCAAGAAATATACATCTTCCAATTCAATGGTTAGAAGATGTGTTCTGATCCAAAATCCTTGCTCCGTGACATCCCACAAGATGATTATGTACTCAAGTAGAAGGATTTTTTTCTTCATCTTCTACAACTTGAAGAATTTCAGAAGACCACAATCTCTCAACGTGGCCTGCATACAGGGACTCCGCAAAGCAGCCAAATCATCGAGCTCATGTTCCCATTCCTTCCACTCGATCATGGTCATTGCCAAAATCACCTACAAACAAAAAAAAACAAAGAATTTCATTATTCAATTTTTCGGAAATTTCTTAAGCAATTTAAAAAACTTGAAATCTATTACCCACACTGTCCAAAAGGGACCATGCCCTCTTTCCATTACTCAATAATCCATACGCAGCAATAAAACATTTTAAAATTAAAACAATTTCCATCAATGGCTGCATGGGCATATGTTTGAGTTTTTTTATGGATTCTTCAACAAAAACGACCTATCTACTTAAGTATCAAGGCATTGGCATCTATTCTATCACCCTCTAAAAAACGTTTTTGCAAAAGAATGTATTTTTCCCATCATTTTCAATAGAGGTCGATTTGATCTTTTTTGGAGCGACTTAGGGATTCGTTTTTTAATTTAAATATTGTTGTGGAAAAAAATATTGAACCATGTAATTGAAAGAAGGGGAGATGAATATCTACCTTGTCCAAACAGCGAGAGAAACGGTCAACTGCAGCTCTAGTATCAAGCAAAACAAGATCCACCTCCAAAGTGAGAATCTCCACTGCTACAAATCCTTATGCAAAATGAAATGGTAAATGAAGATTTTTCTTGTATTACTATTTATAAATTTCCATTTTTTAAAAGGTATAGTCATTTGTGGGTTTCTTTAACAATATAATGGCTTCACTAAACCTCTGGATTGCAGTTATGACACTACAGGTTTCAAAGCAGTTCTGGTCGTTTGTTTACCTTGTCACATCCACGAGCATAGTCTTAGTTCGTTCTCAAGCTCGAGAATATAAGAACGCACCGGGTAGAATTTTATCTCTTTTTTGGACCCGTATGGACACATGGAAAAGGAACCCCTGGAGTCATCTTTAAACTCTTTTCAAACTCTCTAAATATGAAAAGATAGTTGAGTGATCTTGCTTCCTTTCACACTCATTAAAAGGTTCGAAAGGGCGTCTTCCGAGTGGTATTTTATCTCTTTTTCGGCCTCGTGAGACTAACTGTATGAAAAAGGAACTGAGAGAGTTCTCTTTTAAGTGTTTTTCTAGACTCTATAATCATGAAAAACCTTTGAGTTTTCTGTCTTTGGACTCGCTAAAATAAACATCGACAGACCCATGTGGGACCGAACCCTTACTTCTTCAAGTTCGTTAAACAAAGAAAGAGGAACTTACCGAAGGTGAGTTATATCAAGCATGTGTTACCCTCCTTGAGCTCGTTAAATTAAAAAGAGGTACTCGTCTATCTGGATGGGGGAAAATTTGAAAGAAGCAAGCCGAGTAGTCTCTTGAGAACATTACCAAGTAATTATTATTGTCGCCCTTGAACACGGCACTTTGTCTTTTGCATGCATTTTAATCTTCCGAACCTATGCACTGAGCCAATCCTTTGAGTTTTTTTCACTCCTTTGGGTCTCCTGACGTAAGTCACAACATCCACTGCATCATCAATTTTTGGTCCATGTCATGTTTCTGTTGTTGTGCCTCAGTGTTCAAGGGAAGTATCCGCCTTGAGAGTCAACCATCACAAATATCTTGTCTCAATACCCATGTCAGTCCATGTTCATTTGATATGCCAATCACATCTCTATGTCTGTTTCGTGTCGTTGATGGAGGATACATCAAGGACCTCCCTCGATGAGTCTATTCCTGTCGACTTCAACACATTATCCAGGAACTAGACTTAGAAACCAGTTAGTACTTTGGGACCTGCATGCCTCAATGGCAGGCCTCCTCACGTCTGACTGTAGGTTTACACCATTGACCTCTAATCGGATGATTCCACGGATGTTTGACTCTATCTCATCCATTCACATTCGNCTAGTACTTTGGGACCTGCATGCCTCAATGGCAGGCCTCCTCACGTCTGACTGTAGGTTTACACCATTGACCTCTAATCGGATGATTCCACGGATGTTTGACTCTATCTCATCCATTCACATTCGTTGGAATTTACTAGAGTGCCTTGGGAATCATTTATATTAATGGTGATCTCCCTCGCGCTTGTTAATGGTTTACATCATTGACCGGTAATCAAGTGGTTTCTGCCATGTTCAACATCAGGACATCTATTCACATGGTTAGATTCATACTACATCAGGATCGGTAAGAAGACCCTGGGTTGAGTGATCACTTTGATATGTACTTTTCCCAAGTTGCGAAGGAGTTTTCTCTTGAACAATGACACATATAATGTTACATAGATCCACTTTGTATTGGTCGTGGCTATGTCTTGTCATATCGTATATCCACTGTGTATTCTTCATGGCGACGATCAATTTAGGTCATCAGAGTATAGATCCACACTATATCCTTGGTGGCTATACCTTTTTATAAATACAATTATGGATCTGTAGTGTATTTTATGGCGGCCATATCTTGCAAGTCTTGATCACCCAAGAATAGGTATGTCTGCCTTCGGTTTGAAACATGTCATGATATTTGTTGGATGTTTGTGTGCAGCTTCTATCAGGTTCTTTGAGTCTATACCCTTGCTTGAAAGTCTACAAAGCATTTCGGTTATCAGTTCTCATCTTCTAACTTCATACTTTGGGGGGCAATCTGTTACACATAAACATTACTCTCTTTCGCAAATGTCGCATGTTGCTCGCAAGTGTTGTGTGTTGCTCGAAAGTGTCGCATGTTGCTCACAAGTGTCGCAAGTATCAAGCAAAGCATACTGGCATGATGACGACACTAAGGAGACACTTAAAATGCCTCAAACACTTGATTTGAAAAAAGAGGAATGGCTAACTAATGATAAGAACCTCTTAACACCTGAAAGGAACATTTAATTCAAGGTTTTGGGAGAGAGCGCTCCCCTACATCACCCTTAGGAGCGTTGGCTCTCCCCTATAAGCTGCTAGGGAGCGTTATAGCACCAAATAGCCCTTCCGAGGGAGCGGTATAGATTTTTAGAGCGCTGCCACCCCCCTAAAGCCTACTAGGGAGCACTATAGCGTTTTGATGGCCTTTTTGAGGGAGCGTTGTCTAATCTGGGCAGCGGTTGATCTATTGAGGAGAATAAGGGGAAAATATTTCAATCTTGGAAGGCAGTTGCATTTGAATTCCTGGTTCAATCATGATCTTAGGGAATATCCCTAACTCAAGGAGGAAAATCCTCAACTTACCCTAAAGATACCTCAAGAGGCTAGGCCTCTCTAAACCTATATAAGAAGGCTCTATCATGGTGAAAAGGAGGAAGAATTGGAAGCATGAAACCTATGATCTCATAGGAAACATACAGTGAACTGGAGGAAAGTAATCAGTAAAGTTGTTGTCGGCCGGATCGTTGATATTTTTTAGCAAGGGTTAGACAAAGGGGACTTGACGAAGCTTTCACATTTGCATCTACGGTTGTAAGCTACTTCTGTCATTGTTTTCATTAATATGACACGCTTGGCCTGTTTCTTTCTAGTTTGTGTTTAATCTCACATGAACTTGTCTATGATAGACAGATCTATTTCAAATTAATATCAATAGAGTAGGAAGTTTGGAAATGCATGGTATGGAAAGACATGGTATACAAAGAAAAGGCATGTAAAGAGAATGGAATACATGGAATTGCAAGGCATGGTATGGAAATCCATGGCATGAAAATTCATACCATACCATAGCAAAGCACGGCATGGAATGGAATGTAATGGAAAGGAAAGACATGGAAATGCAAGGCATTCAAAGGAAAGAAAAGGTATGGCATGTAAAGGCAAGGCAAGGGAAGGCATGGCATGGAAAGGAATGCAGAGGCAATGAATGGCATGGCATGGAAATGAATGGAAAGGCATGGCATGGAAAGACATGGCATGGCATGGCATGGCATGGCATGACAATTCATGGTATGGAAAGGAAAGGAAATGCAAGGAATGGAATGGAAAGGCATGAAAAGGAAAGGCATGGCATGGAAAGGCATGACATGGAATGGAAAGGAAAGAAATGGAAAGGCAAGGCTTGCAAAGGAAAGGCATGGCATGGTATGGAATGGAAAAGGAAAGGAAATACATGGCATGGCAAGGCAAGGGAATCCATTCATGGAAAGAAATGGAATGGAAAGGCATACCATACCATAGAAAGGGATGAAATGGCATGTAAAGGATAGGAATGCAAAGGAAATGCATGCAAAGGAGATGAATTTCATGGAATGGAAAGGCAAGGAAATGTGTGGCATGGAAAGGAAAGGAAATGAAAGGCATGGCATGAAATGACATGGCAATTCAAGGCATGGTAAGGTGTGGTATGGAAATGCATGGTATGGAAAGATAAGGAATTATACATGAATTTAAGACATGGAATTACAAGGCATGGTATGGAAAGGAATGGCATGGGAAGGCATACCATACCATAGCAAGGCATGGAAAGGAAAGGCATGCAAAGGTAAGGCATGACATTGCATGGAAATGAAAGGAAATGCATGGCATGGAAAGGAAAGACAATGCAAGAGATGGAATGGAAACATGAACCAAGTGGATATCGGTGGCCAACCACCTTTTCCGACTAGCTCAAAACAATTTACTTGCAATTTTGGCAATTTACTATTTTTAGCAGGTTTTAACTTCTGAGGCCATTTTGAGGGCCTAAATGATTTTTTTTAGAGATATAGGTTCTCAAATATACCTGAATGCATGAATGATACCTGAAAATGAATCTCCTCGATGATACCTTTCCAACGAGCTATCATACACCCAAAACAAAGATTGTATGCAAAAGTTACGACCCCGGGAAGTTGATGTATTAACATACCCAAACGGGGCCCATATGACTTTTGGCGCTTCATCTCCTAGGGTTAGGTTTATGGATGTATAGGTTTTTTGGAATTATTTTTTATTTTAAAAAATCCTTTAGAGCCTCATTGTAACGATATTCTTATGAATGTGAATACCCATCACATCTCTTCTCAGAGATAAGTTGCCACCATTCTAGCGAGTCTTTCACTCTATACTTTTACAGTCTCTATGCATTTCTTTCATTAATAGAAATTGTGTATTACTATATATCTATGTTTATGGTTGCATCTCTGATATATTTCTGTTATATTTTTGGATATACGTGATATCTCTATGCATTTATTTATTATATCTCCACTCTCATTTTGTGTCGAAAATAATCCGAATCAAAACACATGCAAAGGCAAGGCATGTCATGGCATAGCATGGCAAGGAAAGGCATGGTATGGAAAGACAATGCATGGAAATTGAATGCAAGGCGTGGCATTGAAAGGCATGGCATGGAAAGACATGCAAAGGAAAGGCATGACATGGCATGTCATGGAAAATCAAGGCAAGGAATGGCATGAAATGGCATGGTAAGGAAAGGCAATGCATGACAAGGAAAGGAAATGAAAGGAATGTCATGGAAAGGCATGCAAATGCAAGGCATGACATAGCATGGAATCGAAAGGAAAGAAAAGACATGGAATGGAAAGGAATAACATGGCATGGCATGGTAAGAAAAGGAAACGAAATACACCTTTACACCTTTTATTACGTTTATGTCATAATATTCAGCCCTTTAGGGCTTGATGTATTGATTTTTTTCTTTGGAAGGATTGTGTTATAGAAAGATTTGCCTCACCATTGCTATCATGCACAGAGGGCCTTTTTCCATTTCCCTATGCAGACTTGTCATCCCTTTTTGATGAATCTAGAGATAAAAATACATATTTTTCCACATATACGCACCCTATCTACTATACAACATGTGTATATGCAGGTTGCTCCACTACAGCCCGTGTACATCGGGATTTGTCCCAGGAAATACAAAAATGAAGTTGGGTTTCCATGTCACGACAGGATATCTCTGATCCTTGGCCTTCCATATACTGGAAACATTCTGACTCGGCCCTTCAGTTGAGTTTTTAAGGCTATAAAAGAACAATTCTGAGTTATGGAAAAGAGGAGAAAACATTCAACTTTAAGAGAAAAGTTACTCTAGAGAAATTACTTCATATTGAGTCTACATCCCTTTGTTCCTCAAGTCTAAACACAGTGTTCAGCCCCCAATATCTTTCCCTATTGTTGAGAGAACCTCATTGTCTCCATTCTATGAGTTTTCCTTTGGTGGAGGTTTGAAGTGGTGGAGGCCCATTTGGAAGGAACCTGGTTTCTTGGTTTCGAACTGTGCCGACATGGAACTCTATAATGTTGTCACTTACGTTGATCATTCATTAATATAAATACTCCTTTCCCATCCTATTGGTATCATGAAAATATATGATTATTATCCATGGGCATGTTTGTAATTTTAATTAATGGATTATTCTATCTAATGTGCTAGCCCCTTTATATTATCACTATATACTTCCTCTGCTTGTTTGTTGAGAACTTGTTGCAGGTATAAAGCTTTCAGTCGAAGTGCTCAACAGTGGAACATCATCAAATCTTGGATCAAGATAGGCCTCTTTCCTAAATTTCACATCATTTGATATAACATACATTGGAATTGAGTTGATTTCTGCAGTCATACATATCTATTGTGGTTTACCTTGGACATAGAGAGCTTTTCCCTCGTAACAGAATTGGCGACTCCACTGGGGAGAGATCTTCCTTCTAAGGGTTAAATTCCTTTTTCTTCTTGCATTTCTCTTTTTCCTTTGTGTTTCTTGTCGTATCACTGCTTGACATATTCTGTTCACTACGGGTCTGAGCTTTCATCCTTTTTCCCTTGCCTGGCCTTGTTCTAAAGCCTATACATTCCTTTTTCCTTGAAATTTGCGTATACATGTGTCTTGTCTCACTGCAAGCTGCGTATATATGCACTTTTCTCATGAACATTTGCATATACCACTTTCCCTTGATGTTTTGCTTAGTTTAGTGACTGTTGGGTGGGATTTGATGATAGTTGATCCTTCTTTGGTCTCTGTAGTTCCTGTTGAGATTCTCTGGGTCGACAGGAAACCTGTTTCGACTTGAATTTTTTGGCGTAGTCTTTCTCTTTGTTTTTCATTTTTTGATTTTTCCTTGTACTCTGGGATGTTTGCTTGGCTGCTTGGTATTCTCCTTGAGTTATTTCTTTTATACACGGTAGAACTTTATATATCAGGTTGCTTATCAGTCCATGCATTTTCTTTTTTAGTATATAGAAAATACAAAAACAATTGGCCTTTTACATTGCTTGGCATTTTTGTCTTTTGAATCTTTATCATTGGCTTAGTGCATTTAGTGAAATATTGCATTTTACTTCTGAATTGCAAAGTTGAAATTGAAAATTGCACTATTTTTATATGCATATCATTCATTGAAAAAGTTAAAGACAGACTTTGCATTATATTCATATTTATTTTCTTGCAGAGTCATAATATCATGAGTTTCACTTCCATACTTTTTGAGTAATCATGACCAATAAAATTTACGCTTTAAATTATAATTGATTAGTCAAGATTTTATTTTTTAGGGTGTAGAAACTAGTCTAGGATTTAGTGCCTTGGAATAGGATTTTGTGAGTAAACTTCTCCAAGGAAATTAAATCAACATATGTGTTTGAGACAGGGAGTTGAGAATTCCATTGTATAAAAGGTAAGATCAGGAGGCTCCACTCACACTGGAGTTAATTAGGAGGTCACGCGAAGTTAGGTCAAGGGATAACCCATGGATACTCGCCTAGCGTCAGAGATATTTTTGTGGATTTATTCGTATTTGGGGATCTTCCTAGTACCCATACCTTCGTGAGAGGCGATACTTTCAAGGTTCCAGGCTTTGATACCCTACCCATACAATGATCCTAACTTACGACTACTCACATGTGCATCGGGTATATAGTTGTTTATTAGTTTCTTGACTTAGGTATCTCATAGGTTACTTTCAGGGGTTATTCTACTTGTACCCTGTGTCAGATAGGGGTCGGACAACACACAACCTTTATGGAGGATTACCTCTCTAGGGGGGTCTGACCGACTAGTTGTTAATCCCATGAGGTCCCCTATAATCGATTTTGTTACCTCCAAACTTTAGCGAGGAGTGTCAAGCCCCTCTTGGACGAGGCATACCTTCTTTAGCGAGGGAGGCCACTCAGCCACTTTATCCCATTTGCATGCATATTGGTCGTTTGACTTTTTGGTATTCTCTTTGAATACTAATTGGAATTAGGATATTTTTTTATTTTGTAGAGTCATAAGTCATCGTGGAGTCAGAATAGCTTCCTCGTCGGTCCCGTCGATTGTTTCAGTTACCACCATTTTTCGAGTTCTTTCCTTCTAAAAGGCGTACATTTTTTACATGTGGCACACATACATCCACCTTTAAGACTTGTGGTTCCACAAGGATGAGTACTGAGTCTAGTCTTCAAAACACTGGGAGTTATTCGACTCCCATACCCACTATAGTTAATGGCACCCCTTCGACTCCTACAGTTGCTACAGTTGCGGTGCCAGAGCCTTATATTGGTACTATGGCTTGACCTGTAGTTAATGCTTCATCTCTTACCTCAAACCCTTTTGGGGGTTTCGGTCACTCATTGAGTTACAATGTTCAGTCCATCCCTATGACTTCTAGTCCATTTTCTTATGGTATGCCTAACTTCAATTCACAGTATCTAACTGCCATCCCAGTTGTTGGCCCTAATTCTAGCCTTGGATTTGGGGGCACTACACCTCCCTACACTCATTTTCCATTTGGTGGTTTTCATATCCCCCAAATGAATCCTAATGTAGGAAGTGTCCCTATTCTTAACCCCGGGTCTAATCCTTCTATTGTTGGATGGGACAACCCAGCTGGCGGACAAGTTCCACCCTATATCCCTACCTCCTCGATGTTGATTCTAACCAATACTTTTGGCATGATGAATCAAATTCAATCCTTCAAGTTCCCACATGGAGGAGGTCAGTATTACACTTTGGGAAACCCCCAACCCAGATCCAATACAGTTGGAAGTAGTTTTCATAACCCCCAGCCCGGATCTAATCCGGTTGGGGAAAATTTTCATAATCCTTATCAGAGCATTACTCTTGGAATGATGCCCAACCCATATTATATGAATATGCCTGGAGGAGAGCCTTATAATCCTGTACATGGCTATGGTTCTTATTAGAATCCTGGATGGGCTGCAGTTTCACAAGAACAATCTTTCACGGGAGGTTGGGGCCAGATGTCGCAACCCCATCTCCCTTTTCTGGCCACGCTCAATCTCCTAGACTTGTCTAAGTTAATGAATGACCTAGTGAGTCATGATCCCACATGGCCTCCCATCCCCACCAAAATTACTTCATACATTCCAAAGTTTGAAGGTAAGAGTGGAGAGGACCTTGGTGATCACGTCACTACCTTTCACCATTGGTGCTCATCGGATTCCCTGAAGCATGATTCTATTAGATTACGATTGTTTCAACACACTCTCATTGGAGTTTCTTCACAATGGTATATTGAGCTACCTAGGGGGACATATGGGTCATTTAATCAGTTGGTGATGGTCTTTCTCAACCACTTTCAATTTCCCATTCGTTATGATGTTGGCGTCGAAATTTTTTCAACTTTACGCCACGACACCGCCACTCATATCTCAGATCATATCCAGGAGTGGCATAGACAGAGGTGGTTGATTAAGACTCCCATACCCCTAACCTTTCTCCTATAATGGTTCCTAAATTCTTTTCACCCTCCTATATCGAAGGATGTTGCTACTTCCGAGGTCTCCAATGACGAAGAAACTATCTTTAGAGCCCAGTAGTTAGATTTAATATATGCTCAGTCTGGGATGTCATATCACCTTCTTCCAGAAGCACCATGGTCAAATTACGATCCTAGGAAAAAAATCGGACTTCATGTCGATGGAATTGTAGGGTATGCCAATGTAAAGTCCGTAGATTCATCGACAAAGTATGTCGAAGGACCAGCTTCATCTGTGTCCTCCAAACCCACCCAATCGGAAGATGTACATTCTGTGCAATCGTCGAAAAACCCAAATGGTGACCAATAGCTATATGGTAATAAAAGGAAAGGTCTAAACAATCGTAAGGGTGGGAAAAATGATAAAAATCCCAAGGACAAAGATAATAATGGGAATCAGAATGATAATGTTGGAGAGGGAAAGAAAGAGACACGTAAGGTGAAGTGTCCTTGTAAACTTTGTACCGATGACCACCTTACACATTTATGCCCCAAACTCATGGAGGCTATGAGGCTTTTGAATCTACCGCCCACTCTACTGATGAATCGATTTCCACATAATGAGCACTTAGCATCGAGCTCTATGAATGTTGGAAATGCTAACGGTGGGAGTCAAAACTCACCACTGCAAGATGGTGATCGTGTATGTATCAACATGGTCAATGCAAAAATTGATATAGCCACCCACTCTTGAGATTATAGCTCTTCACAAGCTAACTTTGGTCTAGAAGCTACCCCTCCTCCTTCAAATATGAACTTACATATTGAGAAACTAGAGCCATCACCTCACATTTCAAAAGGAGTACTTAAGCACTCTACCCACAATCTTAATGCTAGAGCCGCCCAAAACTACTCTGTCGTTGAGGACCTGGGCCAAACCCCTTGTGCGATGTCGGCTTTGGAGGTACTCCAGACGTGTCCCTCATAGAGGAATGCCTTATTCTCTTCCATATGAGCTCTTGAACCTAGTGGCTCAAAAGTTATCAAGTTTGATGTCGCAGATGTGAAGCCTCACTTACCTTACCATGTCGTTTTCCAAATCCACGTGGAGTATTCCAAGTATAACATTAAATGTGTGGTTGTTGATGAAGTTGTTGCCACCTGCATGATGTCCCTGGTCTATTGGAAATCTCTCGATTCTCCGACCCTTTCCAAGTCATCGAACATGTTGACTGCATTTGACGGTCATTCCTCCCGCCCTCACAGTATTATCCCCGCCTTTCCAATCTAGTTAGGTGGGAATATGGTAGAGGTGGAGGTAGAGGTAGTTGATGTGACTCTTGATTATAACCGATTACTAGGTTGCAATTAGAGCTATGTTATGTCGTTGTCGTATCATTTGTCTTTTGTACTCTTTGTTTTCCTCATGAAGGGAATATCATGACCATCGACCAGTTATCCTTTGCATACTCTATTCCTAACTCATATATTGGACCGTCAATCCCTGTGATTGACAATTCTCCACCGACAACTGAGAATACTGATGTCAGAATGTATTCTTCCCTCATCGGTAATTTTGACTTCTCGGCACCAATTCACCACATTTACACCATGTCTAGTAGGTCTGCTTCAGCAAGGAGGTCCATTCCTTTCCGCACTTCCTATCTTAGTGACCCATGGACCCTACCTTCTCCAACTTATTCGTGAAGGTCAGTCGCATGATGGCATGGATATGCCACTATCGGCAACAGATATTGTGTATCAAGTTGTTCTTGACTCTTCTATTGATCCCAACCCTGTTACCTCACCGATGGATGAGGAGGATCTTGTTCTTAGGCCTCTATCAGAAACCTCAATGTCTTGTTTGCATGATTTCTTAGATGAGACTTTTCCTTCAGATGAAGCCATCCTTGAATCCATGAATGGTTTCAAGAGACCTTGGTATGATATGCATCATCCATATTATTTTCTCCCAAGTCTTGAAAGAATCGAGCAAACTGACTTTCAGTCTACCTTGAGTGAGATAGTCGGTCACGCCGTAGTTCCACTTGATATGCATGACATTTATGTTGAAGGAAACATGGTGAGTATTTATCCTACTGTCATGACCGATATCTCTCGTACCCCTGGAAAAATTGAAAACGTAAATATAGGTGTGGATTGTTCGCCAGAAGAAATTATGATCTACACCGAACTCTTCAAAGAATTTCAAGATGTATTTTCTTGGTCATATGAAGAGATGTCAGGGATCGACCCTTATATTGTCGAACATGAGATTAGAATTTATCCGGATGCTAAACTTGTTCGACAACGTCTTTGAGCTATAAATCCTAGGAAGGCCCCTGCTATTAAGACAGAGATGGAGAAGCTACTTAATGTTGGATTCATATACCCGATTCCTTTGACTGAATGGGTATCCAACCTCGTTCCTATGAATAAAAAGAAAGGAACCATCCATGTGTGTATGGAATTTTGTGACCTGAACAAGGATTGTCCTAAAGATAACTTCCCCATGCCTTTCATTGATTAGATTCTCAATGAGTATGTGGGAAGCGAGATATTTTCTTTTATGGATGAATTTTTAGGATATAACCAAATCCAGATCAAACCTAAGGACCAACACAAGATTGAATTTATATGTCCTTGGGGTACTTTTGCCTACCAGAAAATGCCTTTCAGCCTTAAAAACGTCGAAGAAACCTTCCAACATGACATAACTTTCACTTTTCACAATATCAAGCACATAGTCGAAGCCTACCTTGATGATCTTTCTTCTCACTCTCGCAAGAGAGTAGATCATATTACACACCTTCGGCTTGTTTGTGAAAGATGTCATTACTATAGAATCCGGTTAAACCCTCACAAATGCATATTTTGCATTAAGTTTGGTCGTCTTATAGAATTTTTAGTTTTCGAGACCGGGATCATGGTATATCCTCTTAAGGTCGAGGCAATACTTCAGTTGCCTCCCTCGCACACGATTAGACAACTTCAGGGTTTACATCATAAATGTAACTTTCTACGTTGGTTCATAGTGAATTATGCCAATATCACTATGGTTTTCATGCACCTCTTGAAGAAACAAACCCCTTTTATCTAGGATGAGCGAGCAAGGAGTCTTTCGATGCTTTGAAGAAAGCCTTAGTATCAGCCCCTCTGCTAAAGTATCCTAATTACAGTAAAAATTACTTTGTTTATATCGTCACATATGAAGAGACGATTGGTATGGTTCTAGCTCAAGAGGATGATGACCTCCATGAGTACGGCATCTACTATCTTAGTCAAAATTTAGTCGGTCCTAATCTTAATTACTCTCACGTTGAAAAGCTATTTTTGGTTGTCATTCACGCAGTCCAACGCTTATGTCACTATATATTAATTTTCAAAACTATGGTGGTTTCCAATGTCAATCCATTTCAATACATCCTTACTAGATGTATCATAGGGGTGAAATATAATAAATGGATTGTCAACTTACAGGAAATTGATCTCAGCTTTGCTTCGGCCAAAACCAAGAAATCACTAGTTTTCACAGAGATAATATGTGATTTTCCACGATTATATGAGGATGTTATCCATGTTTATTTATTTGCATACGAACACATTTTCCTTGCCTCATTGTTTGACCCCTGGTATGGAGACATTGTTTTATATATTCAAACCTTGAAGTTCACTCAACATCTCTCACAGGATGATGGACGATGTATTAGATAGCAAGCCAAAAAGTATACCATCATCGGTGACACTTTGTATCATCAAGGAATAGATGATATCTTCTGTCGTTTATTAACTCACGAGGAAGCCAAGTTAGTACTAAATGATTTCCACAAAGGGTCTTGTGGTGGTCACCTATCCAAGCTTGCGATAGCCCAAAAAATCCCACAACCTGGTTATTTTTGGCCTACTATCTTTAAAGATTGTATCGAAGTGGTTAATAAGTGTCACCCCTGCCAAGTGTTCACTCGAAAAATGAACTCACATCAAACCCCTCTTCACCCAATCATTACCATCGGTCCCTTCACCAAGTGGGGGTTAGATTTCATCGATTGCAACCCAACTTCGGCTAGGGGGAATCAACACATTATCGTGGTCATCGACTACTTTACTAAGTGGGTTGAGGCCATGCCTACCATAAAATCCTATTGGAAGACTGCATCCTTCTTTGCATTCAACGAAATTATCGCCCAATTCGCTATCCCGAGTGAGATTGTCACTGATCATGGAAATCACTTTTAGAATATGATGGTAGAAATAGCATCTAAGTTGGGGTTTAGACATGGTCATTCATCTCCTTATTACCCCCAGGAAAATGGGCAAGTAGAGGCCATCAACAAGTCTCTCACGACCATTTTGAAAAGTATTGTCAGTCGAAGTAATTCCAATTGGCACATCCTGCTATATCCTGTGCTTTGGGCATACTGAACCTTGGTTAAGACTGCCACTAGTTTTTCCCCTTTATAGTTAGTGTACGGTGTGGAGTTGATCCTTCCTGTTGAATGAGAAATCCCTTCTCTTAAGTTGGCAGTCGAGCTCCTACCTGATACTTTAGATTTAGAGCAATGCCTTATACACCTAGAGAGTCTTGACGAGAAACGTCGAGACGCCTTTATGGATATTGAGGCAAATAAGAAACCTGTCAAGGTTCAATATGACAAGTCTATTTGTCATTGGTTGTATGTTGAGGGTGACTTGGTCCTCTTGTATGATCAAACCAAAGAACTGTTAGGGGCAGGAAAGTTTAAACTCATGTGGCATGGTCCTTACATCGTGCGACATGTTCTAGAAAAAGGATCCTACGAGTTATAATATTATGAAGGGAATAAGTTGTCTGAGCCCAGAAATGTGGTCTACTTAAAAAGGTACTATGCTTGAGCCCTAGGCTTGGGCGCAAATTTTTGTATACTAATGTAAATTTAGTGTAGATACATATTTTTTCCCCTATTCTTTTGTCTTTGGCTTGCTTATCAAGTTTTCCCTTTGTTGGAAGATGTCAATGGAGTCTTTGGTCTACCTAAGATTCACAGATGGAGCCAGTCATCATACACAGAACTTGGATTTCGTCACTTCGGTGGTTTAATCACCCAAGGGTCTGTTGGTGTATTCAGGTGGCATATGCCTAGGGCCATCCACGAATAACGTGGTTGAATATAGTATCGTCATAGAAAAAAATTTTGATGCTATCGCGCATGGTATTCACTCTTTAGAAGTTTGCCTGGATTCCTAGTTAGTAGTATGTCAGTTGAACGGTCATTACTGCATGCATGATCCTACTTTAATCCGTCGATTCCTACGGGTACGTCTTTTAGAACGACAATTTGATTTTATTACATATTATCACATTCCTAGGAGTTCTAATCATGTATATGATGCCTATACTAATTATGTTATAGATTGGCATTTGTCACATTAATAAAGCAAATAAAACCGTCACATCAATGTACACATTGTAAGATATAAGTAAAGTCGAAGATCCATTTTTATATATTTGAAAATATGGTGTTTATATTACAAAATTGGGGCTAAAACCCTCAATACACATATACATTTGGTATACATATCCCACGACCCCTATGTCTGTGGCATCGGGTGTGTGTATTGGTAGCAAACCACGGTGTTTGTGAGATGGCGGAAGAGTCGTGCCCATGCTTTAGGTACACCAACCACCTGTCACTGCATGGCTTCAGGTAGATCCTCTACCTAAACCATTGGAATCCTCTGTGTCAAAGGAGATAGGTTTCCCTACACGTTTTGTAGAACTCTCTTTTCTTCTCCTCCCACTACCTCATCTCCTCAGTTCCTCCATCTATGTTGAGGGAATCCCTATAGCCATTGCAGACCCACATCTGTGATTACAAAAATGTTTAGTTAGTGTGTAAGCACCATCCAAATAATTTTTTTGTTCCTTAATACAAAAACAAAAAAAAATTGAAATATTTAAAAAACATTTTACCTATGTCACCATAGGTGGCCCTTGGCGGAAGTGGCATATCTGGATCTCCTATGAAATCGATCCCCACATAGGGATAGTCATGTAGAGAAATGACTTGCCGCCTCCACCAGAAGAAAAAATCATCGTTGTAGGGTGTTGACACCCTACCTCCTACCTGTCATCTCATGAAATCGATCCACTGTGCCGTAGTTGGATCGCATGGTCCTCTAGGAAGGATCTACACTCTAGGTCCCAGACCTAGAACCCACTCGAAAAATAAGCTGCAAAGAATAGAGGAAAACTTGAATTTTATCTTAATCCCCTTTTTGCACTCTATCAACTGACCTTTGGTATTGGTCAATAGTGAGGTACACGAGTCATAGACAATGGGTCTTGCACACTTTACTGCGTAAAACATGAGCGACCTTGATGTCTGGTGCAACGAATCTGAACCAATAATCCTAGTCAATACAAGAATGATGATCTGCAAGCTGAGGTTATTTATTGACTGGATAGGGAGTTGACTTCCCAACTTGGGAGTCCCCGCTACACAGTGGGCATCGATATACTCCTCGATATTCATCCCACTCCCTACTCCATGTGACTTGAGGTTTACAACCTCTCCTCAACGTGATAGACCGATCAAGAAGTAGATGTCCTCTACTTCGATCCTCAATGGTTGTCCACCCAGGATAAAGCTTTCGCTATCAGGATCCCAGTAACCCATCAACATCTCCAACAACCTCACTTGGTCCCTCATTCCTTTGACCACCCAAAACTTATACAAGCCACATATTTTTATAGCCACTTGAGCCACTAGATCTCGATCCATAGTTGCATCTACCTCCTCATGCTCTCGCTCTCTCCATTCAAGGACCATTTTGTAAAAGAAAAATCAATTTTTGAGTTAGAACCCTTCTTTTTGGCCATTTGTATACCTGTACGCGGCTTCCCTTGTATACAGTCACGTGTAGGGCTTAGTATACGCAACCTATGGTTCACACAGAGGTGTATACTTAGCCATATACTTGACCTAAACAAAGGCATCATGTGTACACCAAAATTCCTAATTTACACCCCCAAAAACTAAAAAATTGAAACCTAATTCAAAAATATAATCCACTAAATTTGAAGAGGAAGAGATGTAGAGTTACCTAATCCAGACGGTTCATGATTTCATTTCCCGATGCTCCAACAATCGTCGTTTGAATATTGGAGGTAGTTTTTGTCCAAATTGCACTATTTGGGTAAAAATCTAAATGATACAATAATTTTTTATTTTATTACTATTTATAAGCTATTTTTACCCACTTTATATAATTTCATGCTATTTTTTCACCTAATGGACTAATTCAAGAGTGGTTTTGAGCTGGCTTTTGTAGCTTTGACTGAGTTTTCTTGTGGATTTCGACGTCATGATTGGTCATTCGTCACCTCAGGAAGGTATTTTCATAACCTAGCATATAGGATAGGTATCCACTCCATCATGCATTTTTTCATTATCCTTCGACTACCGTTTTGTATGCCTTAGGTATGAACCCATTTGTTGCGACAGAGAACCTTCCGTCTATTATAAGTAGTGTCGCTAATAAACGGTAGAGACTTACCAAACATGGGTGCCCTAGTTAGATCCCCTTTGTCACTTGGTGCCCATTCTGAGTTTTTCCTTAGGACTGAGAGTCCATTATAACTTGATACATGACTTTATGATGAGCCTCATTTCTCACTGATGCACATGTGGCCTTATTCCCTGTAGACTCCCAAAAATGAGTCTTAGTTAAGTTCTTTTCTGACTTGTCTAAAAAACCGAAATTATTGTCAAGTGATTTGTCCCTTTAACACTCGTTAAATTGGATTTGAAAGTTCATGAGTCTTAGTTAATCTCTTTTCCGAATCGTTACAAAAAATAGAAAAGATCATCAAGTGAACTTGTCTTTTTCACACTCGTAAATTGGATTTGAAAAGACGTCTATTTGGCACAAGTTTACCCCTTTTTCACACCAAATAGACTAAAAGACATAAAAAAGGGCATTTATTGTCATTAAGTTGTGATTACATCTCATTCCCTCACTTGCAGTATTGATCCTTTATCTGGTTCTCACTTTGTGTTATAAATTGTTGCCTAAGAAAAATTTTTCATCCTCAACCAAGCAGAGCCTTATTTATATCCTTCACAATCTGACACCCAATACCCTGGAGGGAACATCACCCTGAGTGTCCATCTCTCGCATGCATTTCCTTGCATTGAGCATAAGTACATTCCACTACTGGAACTAATTTTTCTTACTTGCAACATTTGTTTCCTCCTCTATATCATAGCATTCATTTGTTATGAAAAAACAAAAAAATGCGGGTGGAAAGGGAGTACTATATTATATTTGGCAGCAGTCGTGTCATATTTGAACAAAGCACAAAGTTATGGAGTCCTTACGTCATCATAATTTTAGGTTTAGCACAGTCTTAGGAAGCTAATATCGTTACAAAGTTTTCTCTACTGACTGGTTGCTCTTCAAATCCCCATAGAGAACATTATCAATGCCTCTTGCATCTCATATTTATATCATTGGGTCTATGTTGGAGGAGTCTACCATATGTCTCATGCTCTTGTTCAAAGGAATTATATCAACCTGTGTCAGACACTCCTCAGAAATATTGAATTTGCATGTCAACCATACCCTCAGTTTGTCTCAGAATCACATGATACTATGGTCTTATCATGCACCTTGGCCCTACTTTCATCATTGTTAGGTCACCATGAACCCAACAATCGACATTTCATCATTGGTCGTTGACTGGGTGGTTTCCCTTGTGCTCAACAGCAACACATATATTCACACTATGGGATTCGTGTAGTGTCTTGGATTCCATTAGCCTTATTGGTCGTTTCCTCTCCTTTGTCAACAATTTTCATCATTGTCTACTATTTAGAGGGTCTTTTTTGTGTACCACTAGCATTTAGCACATGCAAAATACGCACAGGTTCGTTGTTTCGTGAACATGTTCTTTGTCTGATCTCCACCAAATTATGAAGCTCTTGATTTGTTCCCCGTGATGACTGATGAGATATATCTTAATTCTCTCCTTTCAGCGGGTCTCTTTCCATCGACTTTAGCTCATTTATTATGGATAAGGGACCTAGAGTTTTATGAGTTCCTTGAGGCTTGCAGTCATTAGTGGCAGGCTTTCTCACCATTGACAGATGGGAATACATCAATGTCTCTTGATCAATGGATTCCTCAAGTGTTCGACACCGACTCCTTTATTCACACTTGTAGGAATTCTCTCAGTGCCTTGATACCTATTTTCATTATTGGTAGGTTGTCTCGCATTTGTTAACTGTATACCTCAATGACCGGTAATCAAACAATCTATCATTGTGTTCGACCTCAACTCCTTTATTCACTTGATGTAGACTTGCACCCTTGGCGGATAGTGTAGAAGACTTGAAGACATCACTATGTGGCCACAGCTTTCCTGAGTTGTTGCTTCCTTTTCATTGGACTAGTACCTATATGACTTCAGTGATCATGGGAGATCATATTGTACTCCATGGTATACATATATCTTCATATTGGTTTTGAGATTGGTTTCACTGGGCCTTGTTCATGACTATGACAACTTTTGGCATGTAACTTCATTTGTATTTTCCTATTCATGGCCACAAACACTTATTCAGTATATTTTTTACATGGATCTACAGTGTATTCTTGGCAGCCATGTATGCAAAGTTAGTACAGAATATAATGAGAAATTGAGTTCGTCTAGCTAGTTCTCTACCACTCCACTCCTGGGTTATTTATAACGTATTTCGGCCATCACCGATAATCCTCTGACCTCACACATTAGGGGGCATATTTTATAGCAAGATGTGCCTCACCGTTGCTATCTTGCATAGAGGGCCTTTTTCCATTTCCCTATGAAGACTTGTCATCCCTTTTTGATGAATCTAGAGATAAAAATACAATTTTTTCCACATACACACGCCCTATCTACTATACAACATGCATATACACAGGTTTCTCCACTACAACCTGCATACATCAGGATTTGTGCCAGAAAATACAAAAATGAAGTCGATTTTCCATGTCACAATAGGAGATCTCTGATCCTTGGCCTTCCATATACTAGAAACGTTCTGAATCGGCCCTTCAGTTGCATTTTGAAGGCTATAAAAGCACAATTCCGAGCTATGGAAAAGAGGAGAAAGCATTCAACCTTAAGAGAAAAGTTACTCTAGATCAATTACTTCATATTGAGTCTGCATCCCTTTGTTCCTCAAGTCTGAACACAATGTTCAACCCCCAAGATCTTTCCCTATTGTTGAGAGAACCTCATTGTCTCCATTCTATGATCTTTCCTTTGGTGGAGGATTGAAGTGGTGGAGGCCCAGTTAGAAGGAACCTGCTTTCTTGGTTTTGAATCATGATGACACAAAAGTCTGTAATGTTGTCACTTATGCTGATCATTTATTAATAGAAATACTCATTTCTCATCCTATGGGTATCGTGCAAATATATGATTATTATTCATGGGCATGTTTGTAATGTTTATTAATGGATTATGCTATCTAATGTGATAACCCCTTTATATTATCACGATATACTTTCTTTGCTTGTTTCTTGAGAAATTTTTGCAGGTATAAAGCTTTGGGTCGAAGTGCTCAACGGTGGAACATCATCGAACATTGGATCGAGGTAGGTCTCTTTCCTATCTTGCACATTAGTTTATATAGCATATGTTAGAATTGAGTTGATTTGTGCAGTAATACCTATCTGTTGTGGTTTACCCTGGCCATAGAGAGTTTTTCCCTCGTAACTGATTGACATTTTGATGTGGTCCAGTTGAATAAGTATTGAGAGAATCTTTTTAATTACCTATAAACTAGTTAATTCTCAAAGGACCTTTGAAGCATACTACAGTGCCAAAATGTCCTAGAAAAATATTCATTTGTGAAATATAAGAGAAGAAGATATATAGACCAGTTAAATATCAAAGGATTTTAGACAAAAACATAATCATATATAGCACAAAATGGAGAGGGTTCACACCTACGGTTATGTAATAGAATTTACAGTTGATAGTTATAATGTATAACAATTTTTTTATGATCTTTACTAAAATTTATTGGAATTGTTACATTCTTTACATCATTGGAATGACATCTTATTTGTAACTTATTTGAAATTTTATTATGGTATGTGCACTTTTATATGATGTGATATGATTATGGTTTTGTTTCATACATTGTAATATTATAAATATAATACAAAAATTAAATATTGCATGAAATAAATAATAACTTTTCATTTTGAATGTTTTTTTATGCAAAACACGGGTCTTCTAGAAGATCTAGTTGATCATCATGAGATAGATCCAAATTATATTTGGTATGATACATAAATGTGAGATGATGATGTTGCGGTAGATGTAGAAGACATCGAGGTGGACGATGATGATGATCACATTGATGATGATCATGATAGTGATGATGATGATGAGCTAGTTGTTGGTAGTAGCCAATGACATTGATCATATAGACTCTATCATGGATCATTGATGATATATTGTTACAATGCCTCTTTTCATGTTTACTATCATGTGTATCATTTTCAGCTATAGTACCATATTATTGAATTGTATCATTTTTACATGTATCATTTTGAGTTACATCATTTATCATTTTGACTTATATAATTTGGACATGTATCATTTTAAATTATGTTGATTGTGGGCCATGTATCATTCTGACATGTTATTGATCTAGTGACATATTTGACTTTCACATGTTGTAGTTATATATTACAATGATCTTATCAGTATAAAAGATATCAGTTGTTTGACATGATACTTATCTAATATTGGTATATTTGACTAACTTGTTTTAATTATAGATGATGATCCTGTTATAATCATTATCTTGTTAGTTTATATATATTGTATGTTGTCTATTTTATTTAGATGGATATTTAATAAGTATAAAGATGTTGTTAGTTTGTATGGATGTTCATTTCCCTAAAAATTCTTTATAAAATATATCATATAAAATAATTTAAATGCAATATGACTTACTCTATAATAATATAAGTTTATTAAGAGGCATGATATATTTAACTAATTAAATTGAAATAAAAAAATAAACAAATTAATAAATGGAAGCTATAAAAGATGCAACATGGGTTGTTAAGATGGAAGCAAAATGTGGTTCTAAAATGGAAGTAAAGCTCGACATTAAATTTCAATCCATACTTGGAGTTATTTTTGGATCTAAGTAGGAAGATAAATTGGTTTCTTAACAAGAAACAAAACTCGATTGTAATTAAGAATAAAATCCCAACACTAAAAAGAAGCAAACATTGGACCTAAAAAAGAAGCAAAACCAAGGGCTAAAAAGGAAGGAAACCTTGGAAATAAAAGGAAGAAAACCATGGAGCTAACAAGGAAGCAATTATGGAAGAAACAATCGGTGCTAATTAAGGACCTCAACTTGGTGGTACTTTGGAAGAAAAAAAATAATCATTTCTGGTACAAAAAATGGAAGCAACAATGGAAGCCAAATCAAAAGCAATCTTGGAAGCAAACCTTGGCACTACCTATGGAGAAACAAAATAAGCAATTTAGGTAGAAAACAAAGAAGTAAACTTGGAAGAAATTTTAGAAGCAAAAAGAAACTGAATCATGGAAGTCATTTTAGAAGCAAGAAAAGATGCAATAATGGAATAAAATCTTGGCATAAATTCAAAGTCAAAATCAAAGCTATTTTTGATGCTACACCATAAGAAAAATAGAAAAAATGATGGGAGAAAAACTACCAAATTAGGCATTATTTTAGGGGCCATTTTAGGTGCTAAGCTAGGTGCTAAACTAGGAGCTAAAGTAGGTGCTAAAGTTGGTGCTAAACCCAACTCTAAACTCAACGCTAACCTAGGAACTAAATTCAATGCTAAACTTGTTTCCCAAATGAGCACGCCATTTTGCGTCGGGTTTTTCACCATCCAATAAACCCAATTCATCCACTAATTTACACTAAAATGCGATGATATTCTAGGCACTAATGGAATGTTTTGTTGTAATGGATCACAATTGGTTTCCTAGTCTCAAGGAGGAAGTTAAGGGTCTCATGGGTTGGTTGATATTCTTTCTCATTTTTTTCCTTGAGTTATTATTAGATCATAAATTTGTGGATCTTGTCTCCTTGAGTTTTGGAGTTAAGGAAAACTATATAAAATCCTTATGAAATCTCTAGGTTTCACCTTTTGTATGGATCCTTTATGGATCATCCCTTGGTGGAGTGAGAGATAAAATGTAATCCTTCTGGTGTCTGAAGAAATGTCACTTATGTGAGAGCCTTAATTTATCTTTGTGTAAGAGAAGTTTTCTCTAGGTTTAGGCCTTGTTATGAGCATGTGCAACATTTTGTGAGAAATTTTCAGCCCTTTGGGAAGGAAAATAAAGCAACTTGTATTCCAAGTGGATCTGGAGATGTAGCCAACAATTTCTAGTGAACTTCATTAACAACTCAGTGATCTCTTATCTCGTATTGTTTTATGCATGTTTTCTTTTCGCAATTATGATCATTAAATGCATTAAGTAATGGATTATGATATTAATATCATATTCACCAAGTTAATATTTAATTTGTATTCAAGACTTCATGAGTACATAATTTCACCTTTGATTTAATCAAGTTCAATAAATCCACAATTGTAAATCTGACCTTCATTACATGGCCTAGAACCAAATCAAATTTGTTATCAGTTTCACCCCGGTTCCAGATAAAGTGGTATCAGAGAATGATTGACAAGGATTGCAGGTGTTGAAGACAATATGGTAAAAGCATCCAAGAAAGCATGGCTCAAACATATTGAAGAAATCAACCAATGCATCCAAGGAAAAAATACAGAGATCAAAAGGCTTCTACAAGTTGCAGAGGATGAGAATCAGAAATTGAGACTCATGTTAGAAAAGAATGTGGAGGATCAAGTTGGAGAATGTGTTATAAAAATAGGATTGTGGAGCAATAAAATAAAACACAAAAGATACACAATAAAATAGAGACACGGATATATGTGGTTCACCCAATGTGGGATACATTCACTAGAGAAATTGCCAATTCCTTCCTTTATTATTATCCAACAAATGAAGCGATGCAATCTGCAACAAACATGTTGTAACTTCCTCTTCTTTTACTCATAGTCTCCTATCTCAAAATACAATATTCGTAGTGATACATAGCCGCAATAGATTTCCCTCATAAAAGAGGGTTTCCTTCTAGGGAAAAAAAACCTAACATAACTTCTACCATCATATATGAGACCTTATAACGAATGGTCAATATTTGCAATGAAATTACAATATACATTTACAAGGCAATGTTTCCTTCAGGGGCTTCTCTGTAATGTCCCTTTCCAAATAGGAGCTCCAGAGAGGAGGCTTAATGGTCTAAACTGCCCCATTAGACTGTAGCTAGGGCTAAAGAGGGGTAAACAAGGTTACTAGAGGTCACTCCAGTCACAAGTGTTATATTTGGAAAGTGACATTGAGCTAAAAAGGGTTAAAAGCACTTTTAAGTCATTATGAGCTAAAAATAGAAGTCAATAGTGAATTAGGGTTTCAGCAGTGATTTAGGGTTTCAACAGTGATTTAGGGTTTTGGAAGTCAACAATGAATTAGGGTTTCAGCATGATTTAGGGTTTTGGAAAGCTATAAAGGAAGGGTCAACAACCTAATTCATCATTATGCAGATTATGACTTGTTATTGAGAAGAAGAGGCACATCTCAAGAGAGATAGTTCAGTGTATTCCAGGAGGAAGACACCAGTTGGCTAGTTTTGGTGTTGAAAGACACACCCTAGTCACCAGGAAGATCATTCAGGTCTTCCATCATTCTTCATTGATTCCGCAGTGCTCCCATATTCTGGGTATTATCTTTTAGTTGCTTATTTGTATTCCGGCTAAGATCCTTTTTGTCTTTTGATCTAGCTGAGTGTTGGTAATTTATTCATCCATAGTTTCTTATTTGTATTCCAGCTAAGATCCTTTGTCTGCTGATCTAGTCAAGTATTGTCTGTTTATTCAGCCGCATTCGACCATTTTGTAATCCAAAGAGATATCATAATAAAAACTTTGCAGTCCTTTTTCACGTTTAGTATTTGTATGATCATTTATATGTTGTAAACCTTTGATCCTACACACACATTAGCAATGTTTCCTAGACTAGCCAAGTCAGGAACATTATAGTGTTATCAGAGCTTTAGTCCTACCAGCCTGTGACTAAAGACAATGAGTGCAGTAGAAGACCCAGAGGGTCGTGAACATGTAGCTGATGAATATGTCACTTACAATAGGCATCAGGAAAGAAGGCATAGGCCTGATTTCCCCCCTTTTCCTCATAGTTTAGAGGAAGAGGAGGAGACACATAGAGAAGAAGAGAGAAGGGCAAAGCGTGAGGCTGAGCGTGAGGAAGATAGGATGCTAGGAGACAAATATGAGTGACCGGAGGGTAGTGGAAAGGCTCCCGTAGATCCAGAGGCAGCTTTCATGCAGGTTATCAATGATATGATAGCTAGTAAATGGACCATGTCTAAGTCCTTGGCACAGGTGGTTGATAGATTGGCTAGAGTGGGCACCCCAAATACACAAGTCCCGCATGCAACACAGGGAAACTCAGGAGCAGGCAGTAGACCCCAGTCACCCTCTCGCACATACACCTCTGCGAGTAGGATTCCCAAACCCTTGTTTCCCAGTTTCCATAGGGCACCCTCATTAGCAACACTGCCACCAATAGCACAGAGGCCACCAACTCATGCCAACGACATTGCAAAGTATAGGAGGGATTATGCAACATTGGGTTGTGACTTCCATCTAGACATGACCTTAGTCGAGTACTATGGACTCAAACTTAGGAACCACCCCAGAGAGATGCAGAGGGGAGGACCACAACAACAGCAGGGGCATAACCTTGATTTCATCTGAAAATTTGGGAAACTCACCATCCCTTCTTTCGACGGATCATCCAAATACACCCCTAGAGCTTGGGTACAAAAGCTAGACACGTATTACAAGCTCAACCAGATGACCGAGACAGAGGCCATTAGTTTCACGACCTTACACTTAGAGGGTGAGGCACATGAGTGGTGGTATCATGGATCAGTGACATTGGGTCACATTCGCATCACCTCTTATATGGAATTTATAGATAGGCTCATGGACAGTTTTGATAGGAAGGATCCTGAGATACACTTCAAGGATCTAGCTTAGTTGAGACAAACTGGCATAGCATAGGTGTTCATCATAGAGTTTCAGTGGGTAGTCATGGCAGTGACAGATATATCAGAGCCCGGGCTGATCATGCTATTCCCAGAAGGACTCACAGAGCCTTTGAGAGAATGGGTGAAGGCATACAGGCCTCCCACTTTGTAGGATGCCATCCTTTGCACTCAAGATCTGGAAGACTCAGTTCCAAAGACTAAAACTTTCTCCAAACCATTTGTGCCCTAGAGGGATCGAAACAGAAAGCCATTCTAGAGAGAATGGAAGGGAAAGGAGAAGTTGGATGATGAGACTAGGTGAGGGCTTATGAGGAAGAAGCTTTCCTTCAGCTACAAAGATCCTTGGGTCCCAAGCCACAGGTGCATGGGCAAGGGAGAGATTCATTATATTGAGGTAGTAGAAGACATCGTGGATAGTGAGGAGGAGGAGCAGGATAGTGGATCCACTAGTTTAGAGGAGGAGTCAGCACCGGCAGAGGAGCAGCTTCCCCGTAGACCACCGACACCAGCAGGAGCCCATCCTCTAGTAGTCCCACAATTGCCAAAGTAGGCTAACAGGAGGAAATCAGCAAAGGGAGGAATCATAGAGACCCCTTCTGGTGTTCCCAGGTATGATACCCTCCGTATCAGAGGGATTATTCAAGGGAAATGGGAAATCACCCTAATAGATGGTGGGGCCACCCATAACTTCATCGACTCTTCACTAGTATCGAGACGAGCAATTCAAGCAGAGGAGTTTGAAGGGTTTGATGTTGCACTAGCATATGGCCGCACAGTGAAGTTTCTAGAGAGAGTTTCAAACTTAGAGATGAATTTAGGCAACTACACAGTTAGAGACACATTTTATGTGGTTGACCTATCGAACACAGATGTGGTGTTAGGATTTTAGTGGATGATTATCTTTGGAAAAATCACTACCAACTACCAAACCTTGGAAATGGGATTCTAAGATCAGGATGGGACGAAGGTTGTTCTAAGAAGCATGTCGATAGAAGCACAAAGGACAGTTTCAGCCAAGAGGATGGAGAGGATATTCAGACATGGGGAGGTAGCATATGTTTCAGAATGCTTGATCACTACTCAGAAGGATTCAGAAGGTCGAAAACAATACCACAAAGAGATCAAGAAATTATTGGGATGACATCAACAGGTATTTGAGGCAATTCCACCAGGGAGACCACCTGACAGGGGGTTTGAGCACACCATTGAGTTGGAAGAGGGGGACAAACCTATGATCACCCCCCCCAATTGTCATCCTAGGAGGTTCAAGGATGAGATAGAGAAGGCAATCAAGGAATTGTTGGCG
>SNQJ01S0015162.1:81114-95184 GCA_010110895.2 Picea sitchensis
CCAACAAGCAACATATGGCATTTTCCTATCACAAACAAAATACCTTAAGCAAATTCTCAAGAAGTATGGCATGGAAGATTGCAAACCTGTAAGTACACCAATGATAACTGGATGTAATCTCAGTTCTAATGATGATTCTCCCATGGTGAATCAGCCAGAATACATATCTATGATAGGAAGTCTACTGTATCTCACTGGGACAAGACCAAACATTATGCATGCAGTTGGGATTGTTGGACGATTTCAAGCCAATCCAAGAGAGTCTCACCTTCAGGCTGTGAAAAGAATATTGAAATATCTACAAGGAACTCAAGATTTTGGACTATGGTATCCAAAGAATGTTGATCTTACTCTTCATGCATACACTGATGCAGATTGGGCTGGAAGTGTTGATGATCGCAAAAGCACTAGTGGTGGTGCATTCTACATGGGGCCCCGGTTAGTATCTTGGTTCAACAAGAAACAAAGTTCCATTGCCTTATCTACAACAGAAGCAGAATATGTGGTTGCAACATCATGTTGCACTCAACTTCTTTGGATGATGCAAACCCTTCAAGACTTTCAAATCAAATGTTCAACCCCTATCTCTATTATGTGTGATAATACAAGTGCCATCAGTATATCAAAGAATCCTGTTATGCATTCGAAGACCAAGCACATTCCCATCAAATATCATTTCTTACGAGAACAAGTTCTTGAGCAAAAGGTGAAATTGGAATATGTTTCCTCCAAAGAACAAGTTGCTGATATATTTACCAAACCTCTACCCAGGGAAGCATTCGAATATCTCCGTAAAAAACTGGGAGTAGTCTCTGCCATGCAGAGGATCAGGTCTACCTAAGTACAGAAGCCTCAATTGGTTGTACGGTGCTGATAAGCATCTCTAAATGATCTGGCTACGGGGGAGCCTTGGTCATCTGAAAAGGATCATTATGAAGCTGCAGCATGATCTCAGGGGGAGCATGGTATTTTCCACTCCTTGCCATTGATGTCAAAGGGGGAGGAAAAATACGGAGGTAGAGTATTGCCATCAATGACAAAGGGGGAGATTGTTGGAAATATTGTCATCGATGGCAAAGGCTGAGGAAAAGGAAGAAGAAGAGTTTTCATGTAAGAAAATCAGTGTATGGTTGAGTTTTGGATGGGCGCGTATGATTTCTGAAGAGGGTCGTCGATATCCGTTAGATCTGCAGAAGCTGCAAGGGAGATAAGCCATCGGGAGATCGGAGTTCTCAAGGTCGTGAGAACCGAGACATTAAAAGTCTCGAAATCCCAACATAATCGGGACCGTCCATTTGGAAGGATGCGTGGCAGTGATCGGGCACCACCGGGAGAAAGGCTTCATCAGAGAATCAAGAATCGGAGTTTCGCGAGTCCCGTGAACAATTGCATCACACATCGCGAAATCACGATATGCGATTTCTCGATAAGGCAGATAGCGTGTGGGCCACCTTGGAGGATAGGTGGTAGGTGCTTCATCGGAGAATCGAGAATCGAAGTTTCACGAGTCCTGTGAACAAGTGCACCAGACATTGCGAAATCGTGATATGCAATTTCCCAATAAGGCAGATAGCGTGTGGGCCACCCTAGAGGACAGGTGGTAGGTCAAAGGCCCGTCGGAGGACCAACATATCGGGAATCGACAAATCGATATTCCCGTGAACGAAGGATCGGGGAGGAAACCCCGACGCGGAATCTGAACCGTCCATTCAGTGGGACGCGTGTCAGGAGCACGGAGGAAGTCGGAGATCGACAAATTGTGAACTCAAGAGGCAAAGAAACCATTACATAAGGAATTCCGAAACCCGATTTAAAAACGGGCGCGTAGGTTTAATTCAAATTTGATGAGGGACCCGAGAAATAGGGACCTGATTTTCCCTTCGCATTATTGGTTCATAATGTCGAGATCTTAAACCCTAGTCGAAGATTATAAGAGCGTCATGGAGTAAACCAAAAATTGTGATTAGTGTTGAATGGTTTTGACCCATGGTCTTAAGAAGGGGTCGATGCCCTTTTCTAGCGTAGATCTATAAGAAAAGGCAGGCGGTAAGGATTTTGATAGGCAGCAGGGGTCTTATTGCAGGACGTGGAGGCCAGTTTCAGACAGTAGGGACATCTACAGGTTGCTGAGGTCATTTGTGCAGGCCGTATGGAAGGTTTTAGGAGGGAGGAACCTCATTGTGGCAGTTGGGGTGGCAGATCTACATTGACAGAGAGTTCTCTGCAGTGGGTTTAGCAACTAGAAGAGCGAAGGCATCATCTCCAGGTTTATTGTCTTGTTTAATATGTGCTTAGGAGACTTTTGTCGCTGCCTTGCAGTCAGTAGATCTGTGTTTCCTTTAGAGATAATTGCAGTTGTTGTCATTGCCACTAGAAAATTGTGCATTAATATGATTTCGGGATACAAGTCCTAATAAGATGCCAGAACTGTCTCTTCTGAAAGAATATGATGGCCAGCGCATAGAGCACATGTGAATCCGGGGTTGAAACTGCCTGATCCAGTGTGAAAATTGATGAAACGTGGTCAGCAGCGAGTCTGAGGGTTAAAGCCTTCAGTAGAAGCATCCTACCAGTAGAAACTGGTGCTATCTTCAGGGGGTTGAATCTCCCTTCCAGGAAAGGCTGGTAAACGAGAGAAGGTTGGAGCCTTCTGCAAGTAGAAACCTGCGTACTAGTATGAGTCTGCACTAGTACAATGTTGTAAAATGTTTTCTTAATAATAATTATTGAAGACAGAGACAACGGTAGCGGTGGTTTTCTCCCGATTTGGGTTTCCACCTTAAATCCTGGTGTTCATGTGTCTTACTCATGTGTGTTGGTTTATTTGTTATTTACTGCACTGAATTACTACTTAATAGACATCTAATGAATGAATAAATTCATAATAAGATCTCTGAATGCACTCATGTTTTCTTAAGACTATACAATAGCTGGTCTCTACAAAGTAACCTAAGGTTTTCAGTGAAAGAAAAAAGAAAATCAATTGATTGCTCAAAATACTGATTCACCCCCCCCTCTCAGTATTTCTCAACAATGAAGTTCAATTCCCTTGCTAGAGCAAGATCACCCTGAGCTAACAAGCCTTTTTCTTCCACCTATTCCCAAAACTGTCTTCGGGCCATAAACATTTAAAAATGAGATCCTTCTTTTTTCAGGTAGACGAATACCTGTCAATAAGATCCCACCAACACTCAGAAAAGGTTGCAACTGAAACAAAGTTGGATTCCAAGCCACCATAAGTCCACCTGACTTCCCTATAGAACTGACTGCACAGATCATCCAGTTAGGACATAAAAAGTTCATGAATTTTCTAGCCTTCTCGTCAGCTACTACGATCTCTTGGAGAAAGATAATGTCTAACTTTGAAATAGAAATGATTCTACACATGGAGGGAAATTTTAGGGGGGCTCCCACCCCTCTGATATTTAGGGAGAGGAGGATCATGATTTATCCCTTGCAAGGGCTTCCATGCCTCTAAGCGCCCCCAAATCATGTGTATAAACTAAAAGTTGATAAACAACAAAAGGAGTTTTCCCTAGCTTCTTGTTGGCCCTCGACCAAGTTTTGAGAGAACATTGGTCGTGTTTGACCATTTTTGGGACTTCAACAGGTTGGTCGAAGATGGAGTGCCCAAGCAGAGCGGAGATCACAGGATCTCACCTATTTTGCAGGCTTTTTTGGATTTTAGGGCTTATGTAATGAGTATGGGATGTCGGCCCATGGCTTTAGCCATGGTTTAATCCTTTTTGTAATGTATAAATACGTAGATAGGATGTAGAGCGAAGTCTATCAGATCTGGTTGTCTATGTGCACAGTCTATTTTGGCTTAGTGCAAGAGAATGTAAGTGTTGTGTGCACAGGCATTATATGTAAGGCTTTGTGCTATTAAAGAGTTGGCTCTATGCCTTGACCTAGTTTTGGGGAAGGTGAATCTAGTGCATTGTACGCAGATCACCTGTCCAGCACAAATCTCAACTCTGTGGCTTTGTTCACAGGAGTAGAAGAATGTAAGAATCTTGCAGACTAATAAAGAAGAAGAGAAGAAGATTGGTGGACGTAGCCCCACATTGGGGTGAACCATGTATACCCTGTGTTAATGTGCTTGTGCGATGTTGTTGATTCTATTTATGTGGTTATTTGCTTAGTGTTGTTTGATGAATTCATTTGATGTTGTAGCTTAGTTCTTAACGATGTGAATGAATGCTATATCTGAGTTAATGCTACGTGTTAAGTGAATGGAAGTATTAGATCTTGATTTTTACTGCGCTAATCTAGATCTAGGGTTTAATCTGTGATGTGAATGAGGTTCAAGATCTAATGCATGTTATTGGCTAAGTGCTTTGTTAAAGTATTGTAATAACAGATTTGTGTCCCAGCTAGGTTGTAGACACCTGAGTCCTGCAACCCCCCTGCCTCTACCTTAGGTGTGACTTCATCTGTTTCGCGGGTGTTGTTGAAGGGCTGGTAGTTAGGGTTTTGTTGGTGCGTTGTTGAAGCGTTGAACCCTGGGTCTGCCCCTGTGCCAACAAATGGTTCTGTTGCTGGGACCTAAAACTGTGATTGCTGGGAACTGAAGAAAAGAGAAAGCTCTATGTGTAGATCTGTTGCTGTAAGTGCGCAATATTCTACTTGAATTGTGAAGCTCTGTGCTAAGAAAGAAACCAGATCTGGAAGAAAGAGGTAAGACCTTGAAAATATTTGTGCTCTAGTAAAGGTAAGATAAGTGAAAAAAAATTCTTCGAAAGTATGAATCTAGGTATGTTTGATAGATTTTGTCCCAATCTGAAAACTAGGGCACAACTAGAAGAAAGAGTTGATCTGAATAAATTTGATAGAAATAGAAAAAGATGTGTTATTCCCGTGCATAGAAAGAATTTTTGGACTAATAAGTGGATGCAGGAACCTAGAAAGAATTTTTGTAGATTGCAGGTCCAACACGGTGATCCCAGTGCGTAGTACATGAAAGACTGGGGATCGTTTAAAAGAAAGAGAGGATTGACACTGTGTTATAACTGCCAAAATCTGGGATATCTTGCTAAGGAATGCCCTAGTATAGGTCCTATTTGTCTTTGTTGTAAAAATGTTGATCATGAGGTTTTGGATTGTCCAAGAATGATTGCCAAAGTTGAAAAGATAAACATGAGACAAGAAAACTATGAAGAAGGTCAAGAGACTAAGGATATGTTAGAAAACCAGAAAGAATCAGAGACTGTTATTATAGTTGAAAGAAACACTGAATGATCATAAAGACATCAGTTTATCAGATATCTTGAAAGAAAAGCAGTGCATAGAAACAAGAATAGGAGACTTCGACATAGACTGTGTATTGGATGAAGAAACACAGGTGAATATCATGCCAGAAAGCACTTGGGAAATTTTGGGAAAGCTTGTTATGGTTCCTTCATCGGGAAGGATAGGTTTATTTCAAGGAAAGATGATAACCCTATGTGGAAGAATTACTAATGTACCTATGATTACTCATGGAACATCGACTGAAGAAGAATTTGAAGTCATTAAGTTTGTTAAGAACAACAATCCTTTTGCACTTTTGTTAGGGAAGACCTGGATTGAGAAAGATCAGATCTAAAGGAAAGCAGAGGAAGAAGCTACAGAATAGAAAAAGATAGAATTAAGGGACTTCATGGCTAGAAAAATAGAGTGACTAATAGAAGAACAAGAGGATAAGTCGAAGCAACAGAGGGCCTGAGAATTAGCTGTCGAAGTTGAAATAACGCAAGAAGACTTAAAGAACCTGTCCATGCAGAAAAGAAGTGCATCCACCCCAGAAATAGTAAGAAAATAAGTATTACCTTTGAACCCTTTGAAAGACCCTCAACAGTGCAAAGTCGCTAGGCTAAGAGAAAGTAAGAATAAGAATGGAAAGAGGAATCCATAGATTTAGATCACAAGAAAGAAGGCAAGGAAGCTTAGTAAGAAGAAATCTAAATTAGAAAATCTATGGGAAGTTCCAGAGAAGACTTCACAGAAGGCAAGCTTGTAGAACTTGAACCTCGCTGGAATAGAAGAACAACGCGGAATGACACTTTGCCATGGCGAAGCTATATGACCATTGGAGGCATCCCGACCATTAGAATGACGCTTCAGAATGGCTAGAAACGCAGTTATTGATGAAAAGATCGTTGTTGAACCATTGGGACCACGCCATAATGGATGGAATCATATTGATTGAGGCACTCTGACCCATTGGAGGAATCCGTTACGACGTTGCTTATTTAACCCGTCAGATGCTGCGTCGGGACCACTTTTTTCCACTTGTGATTATCCGAGCTAACAGAGAATCATTTGCGTATCGCGCTCTGACTTTGAGACCTCGCCATTCATTTGATACTTTGCTTGTCCCTTCGCCACCTGATTTATTTTATTACGAGTGTGAATGTCGGGAGAGAATAGCGTGCTAGAGAAGTCTGTGGAGGAGATTTTGATCGACCTTATGGCTGAGAGAGTCATGTCTGTGGGAATACAAGCATTGTCGACTGACGGATTGCAAGCATCCCCATCGACTGCATGTCGATCTAGCCGAACCGCGACTGAGAAAAGAAGCAATCACCACGACTATTTGGCTAACATGAAGCAGATCCCGTCGGTCTTGCCAGACTATATATTGCCTTTGGTTGTTATAGTTAGTCGTGACAATGTCCCGCGTGACTTCAAATACATGCTGATCACTGCGTACCTCTCGAAGGGGATACGCGCAGTTGGACCCCAGTTGGGACTGATCCCAGCTCTCAGGATCAATGACTTCAACCTCGGAGACCGGAAGAACTATGCGATGCTCGCACTGCATAGGTATTTGATGAAGATGACTGGGAAGAAGCCCAAGATAGTCTCCTAGCCGTGGATTAAGGAGCTCGCGCGATCAACAATCCTGAACGTAATGAAGATCCCCCACTTTGGCCAACATCAGGAGGTTAACGCTTGCGTTAAACTCCTCCTATCGTGCTACCATGGAGAGTATCTATGGTTGGATAGGCGTGTCACTATGGATTTGGCACTGATCCACCTTGTCACATGACTGAGCATGCAGGGACTAGAACCTCAGCAGTTCTACCTAGGGAAGGCTACAGATCGCTCTGTGGCACAGTGTATAAAATAAGACTATGGCGATGTGGAGAAAGGAAAGCAAGGCTACAAGGTAACCTCCATCCAGGATGGCGTAGTGCGCCTAGCTTGTCAGCTTATAGAGGGTAATATCATCAGAAAGAACCATCCTAAATAGGTCACGGGGTTCGTCGTGGACCTCGTAGGGAAGTGTGTCAAAGGAAGGAAGATGAATTGGGAAAGTTACCTTGTCAACAAATTAGAGAAGGACTGTCGCGAAGTGCAGGATCAAGGGTACGAGTTTCACTTTAGTTGGCTACTGATATTTGTCGCATTTGTCGCTTGGAAAATGTCGGAAGGAGCAACCTTCCTAGAAGTTGAGCCATCGGAGCCATTGGCTGCAAGGCTCTCCACCTTGTGGTATACAAGTGATATTGCGAAGTAGTAGCAGTCGAACGTTGTCTTCCACACTTACTACCTACAACTGAAGCACACCATTGAAGCATTCTCCTAAATAGGCCGCTAGTGAAGTTCCGCGTAGATTGACACTTTATTTACATCACTGTGCATAGGGATGAAAGTAAGGAGGAGATGCAATCTTATTATAAGTTGACCGATGAAGATATGGAGGAGATAACGAAAGAATGGCCAACAAAATTCCTTGCACCAGTCAAAGATGCAGAGCTCTCCGACCTCGATATCATTGGAAACCCCATGGTCACCCGGGTCGAATACGATGGGCAGACTAGCGCGAAGAAAAAGAAGAAAAAGGAGGAAGTACAAAACCTAGACACTGATGAGGAGGACAACACATAGAAGGAAAGCAAGCCTGATTCACCCGCAGGAGGAGGAGGAGCCGAAGTGAACCAAGAAGAAGGAGGGGAAGAAGGAGACAAACAATAAAAGGGAGAATTTACACCACCGAAGGACCCACTTACCACAACAGAAGCATCGCAGAAGAGGAAGGTTTCCATGGAGAAACCCTCAACAAGAAAGAAGTCCCGCGCCAATAAGCCTCAATCAAAGAATGTGCTCACAGTGGACGATGTAGATCTCATCATCGTAGTTGTAGAAGATGCCTCAGAGGATATCCTGCAGAGACATGAAGTAAAGAAAGAAACATTGTAAGAAAGATTAGAGAAGGAGCTCAAAGACATACATCAAGCTATCCGTTCAAGCCATGCAGTGCCTACTGCACCTTCATTGTCGAAAATTGCAAAATTGGGGGATGTGCCCGCCCAATTACGAAGATTAGCAAATGCAACAGAGGCTTGACTTCGTCAAGTCCAAGAAGAAAAGGAGCAGGCCATAGAGGCCTTAAAGCAAGAAAAGGAGGAGGCCCTAGAGAAACTTCGAGTTGTGTAGAAGGATAAAAATGAAATTTGGCAAAGTTCGAGCAGAACAATGCGAAGATACAGGAAGAAAAACACCAACTGCTCATAGAGTAGATTGCAATCAAAGAGGCAGTAACTAGAGAACTCCGCTCTGTGCCAGGCTTGGCACACGAGGAATAAGAGTCAGTTGAGATGCAAGTAGGGAAGCTCGCTGAAGCCATTCAACATCTTCAAGCAAGAGTAGCATATTTATAACTTCAAGCCGTGCCGATCACTCCGCAAGAAGTGCACGACCAAAGGGAGGAAGCTGCCGGGAATGTAGTAGACAAAATCAGGGAACTTGCCTCATAGTGCAAGCAACTAAGTGATCGAAGTGCACAAACTTATGAGTGCCTTGCAGAAGACCCGGAGCTGAGGACATTGGAAGCATAGCTCCATGAGGTGAAGCAACAGGTATCCATTGTGCAAGAACAGATGAAGCTTCTTACGAAAGTCGAGAAGATGAAAATATTATTGGAGAATCATGCAGTCCAGTAGCAGGTTACTGTTATTTAGAGAAAAGTCATGGAGGTGACACAGAGAATCTAGTTGGTGCAGGACGAAGCCTACACGCTTTTTGAAAAGATTGAAGGACAAGGCTCACAACTGGAATAGGTGGTCGCGAAAATAGAACAATGCCTACAAGGGCTTGTCACTGAGCAAGTAATACAGGAGTTCACCGAGCAAGAGGCTCTGGAAAAGAAGCAAGTCGAGGCAGCAAGTCAGGATGAGTCATAAGTGAGTGTTGGGGGGTTGTTTGCCCTCAACCAAGTTTTGAGAGAACATTGGTCATGTTTGACCATTTTTGGGACTTCGACAAGCTAGTCGAAGATGGATCGCCTAGGCGGAGTGGAGATCCCGAGATCTCACCTATTTTGCGGGCTTTTTGGGCTTTTAGGGTTTATGTAACGGGTATGGGATGTCGGCCCATGGGTTTACCCATGGTTAAACCCTTTTTGTAATGTATAAATAAGTAGATGGGATGTAGAGCGAAGTTTGTTAGATCTGGTTGGCTATGTGCACAATCTGTTTTGGCTTAGTGCAAGAGAATGTAAGTGATGTGTGCACACAGTTATATGTAAGGCTTTGTGCTATTAAGGAGTTGGATCTGTGCCTTGACCTAGTTTTGGGGAAGGTGAATCTAGTGTGTTGTGCGCAGATCACCTATCCGGTGCGAAGCTTGGCTCTGTGGCTTTGTGCACAGGAGCAAAATAATGTAAGAAGCTTGCAAACTAATAAAGAAGAAGAGAAGAAGATTGGTGGACGTAGCCCCACACTAGGGTGAACCATGTATACCCTGTGTTGATGTGCTTGTGCGATGTTGTTGATGCTATTTATGTGGTTATTTGCTTAGTGTTGTTTGATTAATGCATTTGATGTTGTAGCTTAGTGCTTAATGATGTGAATGAATGCTATATCTGAGTTAATGCTATGTGCTAAGTGACTGGAAGTATTAGATCTTGATTATTACTACGTTGATCTAGATCTAGGGTTTAATCTGCGATGTGAATGAGGTTCAATATCTAATGCATATTATTGGCTAAGCGCTTTGTTAAAGTATTGTAATCACAGTTCTGTGTCCCGGCTAGGTTGTAGACACCTGAGTCCTGCAAACCCCCCTGCCTCTACCTCGAGTGAGACTTCATCTGCTTCGCAGGTGTTGCCAAAAGGGCCGGTAGTTAGGGTTTTGTTGGTGCATTGTTGAAGCGTTGAACCCTAGCTCTGCCCCTTTGCCAACACTTCTTTCAGGCACTCCGAGTTTTAATTGGTGAAACCTCCAAACCCAATCCCCATGACCAATCTAGGTCCTTCCCCGAGCCTTCCCCTACACTTGTCGAAGCCATAACGTTTCCACTAGTCACCTTACCCTGAATGGATTCCAAGCCCAAAAAAGTCTGTAAAGGAATAGGACTTTTAGTCTCCCTATAAGTCAGAACCAAGGAATTTATCATGTTTTCTAGTATGTGTTCCACCACTGGTTGACTATGAGTCTGAGAATATGAAACAGGCCCATCCAACATGGTCGTTAATGAAGGTTCTTCTGGTAAGGATACTGAGGTATATACATGAGTCGGGCTAAGTGTAGTCCTATCAGAGACAGTAGGGGTAAACCAGAGATCAGTCATGCCCATAGTTCCCGAGGCCACTACTTGAGAAAGCAGAGAGAGTGTTAGGAAAGAGTTGTCCAAAAAATCTCGTTCCCAAGAAGAAAGAGTAAAGTACAAAGCAGGGTAGTACGATTTTAACTTACCTATGAAGGTATCACTAATAGGACCCAGAGAGTCTACGATGCTCCCTGCAGCTAAGACACCCAACTCTTCAGAGTCCACTTCGCTCATATATAAATATTTTGTGGAGGTTTCCATAGAGTCCTATGACTCAGAGACTCCTATCGAGTTAAGACAGTCTTTGCGCAGGTGACCCGTCCGTCTGCAAGTAGAGTAGCGAAAAGGCAATCCCAAATAATCCAAACTTTGAACTATAACATGTCCGCACCACTCTAGCTCTAGCGATTCCAGGAGACCACCGTGGATATCCATCTCTACAAGGACTCTCGCCATGCGCTTATCTGGTGAGAGAAGACCTGCTTCATCAACCTTTAGGAACCTGCCTAGTAGATTCCCAATTGCCTCCAGGGATTTTTTGTTCTAGATTTGGAGCGACAGACCACGGAGCAAGAACCAAACATGGAGGAAGCTAAAGTATTCTATAGTAGGGTCAAAACACATTCTCCAACGCTTCAGCATGATGATACCACCCTCAAATCCCCCAAAACGGTTCAAAATGACATCAACATCCTCCAGACTTCTGAATACCAGACCAAACCACCCGTGTGGAAGGGTCAACAACTCCGATGAGTATCCAATGAGTGGAACCAAAGTAATCTGCATCCACTCATTGAATGATATCTTACTCCTGGTCTTATACGCAAACCTTTCGACCAACGGGCAGAGGGAGATTTTACAAGTCTCTTCCAAGCCCATATCCATGCTTATAACCAAATGACACTTCACCTTCTTTGGTTTCTAGACACAGGCAGATTTCTTATGTTATGCTTCCTTCACCCACAGATTACCCCACAGATAACTCGTCGACTTTGGAGCGTTCAACACCCGATTAAAGTCCTCCTATACGCCTGCCCCTGACTGTGCTAAACCAATGCTAAGCCCCCCTACAGAAAAGCGCGGCGAAACCACACTGCCCTGACCAAATAATGAGTTGTTCTTCAATAGCTCCCGGCTAGCAACAATAGAGCACGACGTATTCACCTCTAGAAAACAAGGGGAAGGAGTCTTCTGTGTAGAATATACTGAGGGAAAAGAAGGGTCATTAAGAGCGCACCCACCACCTTTTAACTTGCACAATTCATCCACCGAACTGAAAATAACCTCCCTCTCCCACACCTCCTCGTCAGTTGCGCCCATAAGGGCACTGACCTCATGAGCCATACCGAAAGACCCGCCAACTAACCAAGAGCCTGCCCGCACAAGATACAAGTCAGTTCAAAGTTGTAGGGCCATGCCCCGGGATCGCTGTCGACTTAAAGGGCAGTAAAGGCTCATTAAAAAGGAATAGATGTCCTTGGAAAATCTCCCAGTTGTCATTCAGAGATAGATGTAGAATGCCATTTAGCTAGGACATCGCTAACATAAGAGCATCGAAGTGAAACTCTAGCCTCCATCAAAAGTATCCTACCTAATGCTAACTACTAAAAACCAGCTTCTAAAAATAGTAACCCGCCATCAAACCTGCAGAATAAAACACTCCTCCTCCTTCTAAAAATAGTAACCTGCCAATGCTCCCACTCTTCGCCAAGACAACTCTTGATTAGTTTGTCCAGTTAGCTAGGACATCGCTTACAATAGAGCATCGTAGTGAAACTTTGGCCTTCGACAAAAATTTCCCACCTAACGCTAACTACTAAAAACCAACTTCTAAAAATAGTAACCCACCATCAAACCTGCAGAAAAAACCCTCCCCATATAGTGATCTATTTGTATCTTAGAGATTAATTGTCTTTAGGCAAAGACACTTGAGAATGGGCCATCGATGTAAAAATTGCTACCCACTTAACCTCCTCTCAATTCTAACTTATACATTATATTTGCATTGAGAAACATTATACAGTTAGAATGGGGAGATTCATTTAACCTAACACATTAGAATAATAATAAACAAATAAAAAATAATTTTTTTTATGTCGGCTTCATTATTAATATACTTTGAATGAATAATCCGTGTAGATCCATCTTAACTCTAAATCTATCAAGCTTAGATAGGGATCAAATCACTGGAAGTGCAAACCTTTTTTAGAGTGCAAAACTTGAGGAAAGGTTAAAGGTTTGCACCTGAGTTAAGATAGATCTAAACTAGTTTAAAAGAAAAATAGCATATCACCCTTAAAAGAACATAATTTTTCCAAATTATACAACTTTGTTATAAATAAAAATAATAAATTCATAAAATTAATTCTATTTTTTATGATTTTTTAAACACTATTTTTTAATAAAACATATATCTATCTATAATAAATATTTCTACTTTATAAATTATTTTATAGATTTCATTTACAAACTAATACATTTACAACTAATGCATTATACTAATTATACTGAAAAAATCATTAAATTACATCAATTTCATATATTATTATTATTATTATTTTAAATTTACAAACCTTTTTAAATTTGCTGTCTTTTCTTTTTAAAATCACCAATTGAAAAGGAAAAGTGAATCCATAAATTAGTCTTGATAAAATATTCTTTATATGAATTAAAATAATTCGTCCATATGAAACTCTACAAAATAATAATAATAATAATAATAAAAAAAAAAACTGGCTTGGAGATTGGAGAATACAGTTACATTCATTGTTTGAATGGAAAGAAAACAACCAAAAAAAACCCTTTACACATCATTTCAGTGAAAATCCCTCCCACTCGAATGAAAGTCACTGCGACGCTTGCGACGTAACGAATTTGGCTTCATTGGCCTTCCCCACCTCGATGCATTTTGCAACGAGCTCTTGTCGATGAGCCCCGCGGCTCCTGAAGCAGTGCCTCTCAGTAGCAACGATTCTTTGCAAAGAGAAAAGATTTCTTCAAATCTGTCACTGTCGGTGTCGCCACTTAGGACTCACTTCTGGTAAAGATGAAGATGATTCCAGAGGGCGCTTACTTGTCACAGTCTCCACGGTCACGGGATCGATCTCGAAACCCATCAATATAATTCAACCTCCCCGCCCTTGCAAAGCAACCTGCCATCTTTAAATTGTGTTTGACCAACAAAGCAGGGCATCCCAAGGAAATGAGCGGGAGTCAGAGGTTTTGAAAATATTAACTGAGACGAGGGAGGTGACAAGCTGTAATGGCGTAGTTTATTACAGCTGTGGCGCGTTGCGTGTTGGCGTCAAAGTAAGGTATGAACCGAGAGCGACCCTACCGAAAACAGATAGACTATGTTTAATTAGATGCTTCACCTTATCACCAATTTTATAATAATAATAATAATAATTTAATTTTAAAATTACCCAGTTTTACATATTCTTATAAATAAATATTTTATCATAACAAAAAAACACATTAAATCTATACCACATTACTTTTAGATGATCATACATTATTTCACACTAAAAAAT
>SNQJ01S0015162.1:112353-122686 GCA_010110895.2 Picea sitchensis
GTTGCTGTTGTCTTGTTCCGGGCAAGTGTTTTCAATAGAGAATACACTTCGTTTATTGGCTGATTAGCCAGATTGTCTGACATTGGTGGTAACCTGACGGAGGGAACTCTAAAACTTGACTTGATACCTTCTGCCTCTTCAAACCCCAGGTTGTCGGGGACGTCTCCCTTGGGCTAACCTCTCTAAAAAGAAAGAACCTCCCCATTTAGGTGACATTGGGTGGGGAAGGTTCCTGTTACGCCATTTTGATCACTATCCTTTAGCCTATGACATAAACTACAAACTGCGTGATAACAGACTTGAATCTCTTCAGTCTAGGCTTACTCCTAGGGAAGCCATTGGGGGGTAGACCCTAGTTACTAGATGAGATTAACGTTTGATTCTAGGAGTTGGTTTTAATTAATTAGGAGGTTATGGTGAAAGATATAGCCTATGATGCAAAGGCAACAATGCAATGTGCAACAATTTAAGATGAAAAACAAGCCTTTTCCTAGGACAACTAAGACTAGTGCCTAAGATTGGGCAAGGGGTCAACTAGAGTTTTAGGGAGATTAATTAAACAAGATTACAAAGATTACAATCTACTTCACAACAAGATTAGATACAAACTAGATACAAGATTACAACAAAGAATATCAAAGAGATACTAAACACAAGATACAAAAATGATACAATTATAAACAAAGATACAATACTAACCCAACTACTTGATTGTGCAGGAAATGAATATATTCAAAAGGACATCATTCATCAACACATCAAGCCTAGAATGCTCAACAATAGAGTGTCTCCAATGGCTGCACAACTCTATTGTGACTGCTTTCAATGGAAAACAAGATTACACAAAGTCCAACAATGAAGTGCCTCCAAAGGATGCGTAACTTCTTTGAGGACCAAACCAAAATGCCAACACACTACTAAACAAAAAATTAAATGCTTTAAGGAAGCCTCCAAGGGCCAAAGGTGCAACTATGACTACTTAGTAAATTATCCACAACATTTAACAACTTGCATGAAAAGTAAATTTGAAGTGAGAGCTTGCAAGATAAATGTAAACCATACAATTTAAATGCCAAGTCGATGCCCCAATTGTTAAAGTGGATTAAGGATTGTTGAAATTATTATGTTAAGGTTGAATCCTAACTAAGTGTCAACCCAAATACTCCCCCCGCTTGTACCAAGTAGTTGCTAGGTGCTCAAGAAGTATGGAAAAAAGGCCTACCCTAGCTCCACAGGTCAACCCAAGGGAAAGAAGTACTCCCGGAAAGGACACTGAGCGCCATGAGACCGTCCCCGGCCTATCACCTTCCGTTGTTTCCTTCATTCCTCGTTTAAATGAAAAAGTTGGGTCAGTAATAGGTGTCCTATTAAGTCTAATTGATTTTAGGCCTATGGACTAAGTTAAATTTAGTTAAATAGTGTGCTAAGGAAAGATATTGCTTGCCAAAAATTGTGTTTTTGGATCTGTTATCCACCAGTTTGCACAAGCTGGATTTCTTGATGAGCCGCTAGATATTTAGTAGTCAGTGCTCATATGACAGAGTTCGGAGTTTAGCCGGTCTTTCAAAATACCACCTTTTTCCACATTTCCATCATTGTAATAAATGACCTGAGTATGAGATATTGTAAAACACTATTGGCCACCTAAGACCTAGGTACGAGCATGTACTCTAGAGTTTTTTTTTTTCACTAGTTAATTATTTTTTGCCTACCTTTGTGGGCGATTAATAATTTCTAAGTTTTTTTCACTCAAGAGACTGACTCCAAAGCTGGAGTGTGTGCTGGTGGTTAGGCCTTGGCATGGTATAACCAATGTCTGGTGTCTAAATGTATATGAGCTCATACTAGGTCATCTTAATTGAGTCATATGGAAATTGTGGCTAGGTTTTTTTTAATGTTTTAGTGAAAAAGTAAAATTCCCGCAAAAATGGAATTTTTTAATTGTAAAGCAATAAGTTGTAAAAATATGGCATCAAACATCATCAAATTCCATATTTTTGGTCGTTTTCTAGTCTAGAGTATCATGTAAACCCTTATTTCCCTTCTTTCGAGACAAAAAAGTGATTATTTCACCAAAAAATGAAATTTACTCAAAAAATACGTAAAAGGGGTAATTTAATTAAATCCCTATTTTTTAGGGAATCTAGGGAACATGTCAGAAACATGTTTTTCTTGTGTCCCCAGTTGACTGAAGACCAAGGCGAGTTCAGCAGAGTTGAAGGCAACTTCACTTGAGTAGAAAGGCGTGAAGGAGATCCCAAGATAGGGACTTGACCTCACTTGATTAGATGACACATTCTAAAGGGATGGCGCACATCCCAAAGCCCCTATTCTCCCTCACACTCCCCCTTCCACTCCACTCACTCCCACTTCACCCCACTCATCCTCACTTCACTCACGTTACACTCCACTCCACTACCCGTCCACCTCACTTCACTCCACACATCCCCACATATCTACACACATCACTCCCCTTTACTCTTGCACATCTCTCCCTTAGCTCTTGTGCATCTCTCTTGGGAATGTCACCTCTCTTGTTATATAACCAAGGTCGACCCCTCCCATTTGTTAGTTAGAATTTGTGGGAAGACGTATACACATTGTATCATTTTGCTATTTGAATAAGGAATAAAGACTTGCTATTTGTTCATTAATAAGATATTAGTAAACTTGCTTGTATTACTAAATATTGTTATAGCACATTGCAATCTATGATTTCATGCTATTATCAGTTTAATCTCATGTTTTCAAGATTTTATGTGGGGGGTATTTAACAGTTTCTTTGCAAGATTTTCTTAAGTTTGCAGGATCTCTAGTTTGGAGGAGTGGAGGGTTCTAGTTTGAACTTACAATACTTTCAAATTCATCCAACCTGAAGGATTTCCCTCTTCAATACATCAAAGGGACTCCATTGCCCAAGTTCTTGGCTTCAAGTTGTCTCTTCTCCTCTCTCACTCAAATTTCTATACAAAAATTTTGTTTCCTTTGGCTTTTTGTTGCATGCAAGAACTTAGTTGATCATAGAAAAGATAAATATTCTCTAATTCATTTGCATGCATCTTTAAAAGTTAGATCTAAAGTTTGTTTAAATAATATCATCTTTTTCTAGATCTAGCCTAAGTTTGTCTTAAGTTAGCCTTTGACTTCTTAGTATTTTTGGAGGCTAGTGATAGGAAAATCTTTACATGCTTTTAAAGTTATAAATCTTCAATCTAAAGTTGCTTTGCTTGCTTATTTTATATCATCCTAAAAGATCCTTAGGAGGCTAGCTATCTAGCTCTCACTCCTTAGTTACTTTCCCTCGTTTTAGCCTTGTTTAACTTAGTCATTTTTCACAATTTTTTTGAGTTGACCAAAAACACTTCCAAAGTGTGTTTGGCCATCTTTTGGGTTTAATTGTTTTCTGTTTTCTTGCAGCAATAACAGGTACAAGAGGAGGCTCCTCCCATTTCTTGAAGTTTCAACCTCTTCCAAGACCTTTCCGGTGCTCCGAGAGCCTTGTATTTCATTTTATTTCTTTAAAAAAAGCTTTGTAAACACTTGATCTCTCAATATAAAGATCAAGTGTCTCTAAAAAGAAAGTAGTTTAAGATTGTAATAAAGTTAGCAAGCCACAAAGCTTGTCTTTAGTTGTTTCCCCCGCCCCTGGGGGGAAACTAGTGTCTTTTGCTTTTTCTTGTTTTTTTCGGGGTTGTGTCCTGTTTCTTTGGTTTTATTTAGCTTTACTTGCATAAAGAAAGATAAAAGGAACTCATCTCATTAAATCAAAGTTTTAAAATCAATTGCAAGTTTTATGTTTTCTTTTTGCTAGTTTCAATTTTGCAATTATTGGAATAAATTTGAATTGTTCAAACCACTTATGCAATCCCACTGCCACGTTCCAGTGTCTTTGGAGACCCAGAAACGGTTTGAGCAATGCAGTCTAGTATAATTAGGACAATCTCTAAGTTGTGTTATTCATCTAAGACCTCTACCCTGGGTGGAGTGTGTTAAGTCAGGGGGAAACTTTGAGATCTAGGTTCTCTCCCCATTGGACCTACGACACACTTGGTCAGTAAGTCTATAAGATTGGAAAATAAAAAATGAAGAGACCACATTACACTTTGCACACAAAGAGTGGGGACCCTGACTTCAATTCCCACTTCACGGTCTCAAAACCTTCTTGATATTCCAAATCCCCTAATTAAAATACTCAAGATAAAATTAACTCGACACTTTCATCACATCACAATTTATTTTCATCTGGCACTGGTCTATCTCTATTTTATTTCCTATCAGTTTATCTATTTAATTTAAAGCTTTATGTGATGAATGGTTAATGCTTATGGTTTGTTTCCTTTGATTAAATTTATGCTGCTTTGATATTATCTTGTGTTTCAAAATATAAACTCCTAGAATAGTTGTGCTTTTCAGTTTCACTAGTGTAAAAGCCTTAGATTTTTTTTCATAGGGACTACCCCCCTCGGCTTCGCTAGGAGTTGGCCTAGACAGAGGAGTTGAGGATCAGGTGACAACACCTTGACTCGAAACTTTCCCCCAAGGACACACCAAGTGGATTGAAGGTTTCTTCCACATTAGCCCAGGTGTGTATAAGGTGCCAACATTTTTGGCGCCATTGCCGAGGATAAATCTTTTTATTCTCGAAACACGACTTGATTTCCTTTTTTGTTTTTACTTAGTTTTTTGATGCTTGTAGTTTATCAGAAATAGACTCAACCATCTGGCGACTCCACTTATTCCAATTTGATTAAGTATTCTACAAGGAGGAACTCATAAGGCCTACTTAACTTCATTCCTGAATCTGAACAGGTTTATTGAAGGAGGTTAGCCAAAGCCTCTTATCGTAGAGTCCTTAATCATTTAGGGACCGAGTCCATTTTTGATATCCACTTGCTCTTTGTTAATAAAAGTAATTTTTTAGAAATGGCTATATATGATCCATGTGACTTCACTGCAATAAATAACTATCCTCATGCTATCCCAGAAAAAGCTATTGAAAAACTACCTAGTTTCCAAGGAAATAATGTTGTGTCTGCCAAAATGCATATTAAGTCATTCATGAGATGTATTAACAAATGGTTTGCAGCACATGAGTATGAGGATGTTAAGATGAAACTTTTTGTCCTCTCCTTAGAAGACGATGCCTCAGATTGGTACGAGGATATGCCCAACAACTCCTTCAAGACTCTCAAAGAACTTTTAGATGCCTTCACAAAAAAATGGGGGGAAAAGAAATATCACCATCACTTGTTGGAAGCCCTTAACACAATAAAAAAGAACGAGAATGAGACAATGGATGAGTTTAACAAGAAATTCAATGAACTTGTCTCTAGCATGCACACAGATATCAAGCCTCCAAATGATGCTATTTTGATTTACTATGTCGAGGCTTTTGGGGGGGAAATGAGATACCAGCTTAGAGATAAGGAACCCCTCAACCTCAAGTCAGCTCAGAATATAACAGTTAAAATTGATAAAAACATGCAGGCTTCAGGGAAGTCCAACCTTCCAGGTTTTAGTAGAGGTAGTTCTTCTAGGCAGACAGAGGCGAAGGCTGCAGCTACAACTCCTGAAAATAAAGACCCTAATTTCGACCCCCTAAAGGTCGTTACTGAGATGGTCAAAAGAATGGAAGCTACCCATGCTACTCAACTTAATGCCCTACAAAATAGGTTGTTAGCTATGGAAAGGTCTCAAAACAACAGATTTCAACCCAAACCAAATAATGATAGGTGGAAAAGAAAAGGTCTGTTGATATTATGGTAGCTTCGGGAGGTATGAACCTCTATTGTGATCTTTGACAAGATTAGAATGTTTCGGAAGGAAGCAAAGAAATGAAGTAAACCCTAGACACAATGTCGGCTGTAGAAGTATAATTAATATGAATTAATTAGTACCCAGAAGAAGAAGTCATCCCAGGCAAGCCTGCCAGAATTACTATAAATATAAGGCGCCAGTCTCTCATTATTCACACTTCTCAGAACTGTAGAGAGTATTTTCTGCGCATTGCAGTCCAGCAATTTTGTGCGCAAGTCTTGGGGAAGGTGCTGCGCCAGTTTTTGGGTGAGACTATCTGATCATCTTGGTTACTTTTTGCTTGGTGCATTAGCCTCTCTTGGCTATTGAATTGCTACCAAGATTCTTTTCTTTGTCAAGGTCAAGGTGCTCAGAGGGTGGCTTCGGCCTATGGTTGGGTGACAAGGGTATTGTCAATGGTAAAACGAGCACAATCCTTCATATTCTAACAGGTTATGGGCCCACACCTCCTTCATTCAGTCTAAATGCTGGAAGGAAGCATAGCTGCTAGGATATTGAGCTCGCTGAGGAACTGCCACTAGGGTTACTAGCAGGAGAAGCTTCCAATATACTGTCGCTAGGGTTACTAGCAGAAGCAGTTGCAGAAACTCTAATCTCAGATCCAACACCTTGTGATTGAACATCTCGCTCAAGTAGAAGATATTCATATGCGCCCTAGTTCAACACACCTTTTGGCTATCCCAGAAGATAGAAACGTCAGAGTTGAAGTTTTGGATCTAAGCATGACCAGCCACCAGTCAACTGAAGATATGAGCGAAACAATCAGTCTCTTACACTACTCAACACTCACTGGAACAATTGAAGACGACATGTGGATAATCGATAGTGGAGCTTCTAGGCACATGACTGGAGATCAATCCAGACTCTCAAATCTAAATGAGAAGAAGACATCGTACAAGGTAGAGCTTGGAGACAAAAGCACTTATCCAGTCGAAGGATTTGGACAAGCCTCCATCAAGTTGAAATTAGGTAGCAATGTTCACTTAAGAAATGTTTTAGATGTACATGGTTTAGAAAAGAATCTTGTATCGATATCATGCCTAGAAGACAAGGGAAACAGAATATCTTTCGTGGATGGAAAAGTGTTATCATGGCATAAAGACTCCAGCATAGAGAATGCTAGGGTTATTGGAAGTTGTGAAGGAAATCTGTATAGATTACTAGAACAAAATGAAGAAGCTCTTGTACATGACGAAGTCAACCCTAATAAGATTTGGCATAGAAGGTACGCTCATATTAATTATCAAGCATTACCTTTTCTCAGAAGAATGGTTGAAGGAATACCAGAATTGAAATCTACAAATGAAGGAATCTGCAAGGGATGTTCCCTTGGGAAGGATATCAAGAAACATTCCCAAGCAACAACAACAGATCTAAGGAGATCCTAGATCTAATACATTTAGATGTTTGCGGTCCGATGCCAGTCAGATCTCTAGGAGGATCTCTTTACTACACAATCTTCATAGATGACTATTCAAGAAAGACTTGGCTATACCTAATAAAGACAAAAGACAAAGTATTCAACAAATTCGAATAATTCAAAGCAGAGATAGAAAACCTCACAAACAAGAAGATCAAGACATTAAGAACAGATAATGGAGGAGAATACACCTCAAAGGAATTCATTGCATTCTGCAAATCGGCAGGGATTAGGAGGGAGCTGACTATTCCTCATAATCCTCAACAAAATTGTATAGCAGAATGAAAGAACAGATCTATTGAAGAAACCGTAAAAGCCTTATTGAATGATCAAGGTCTATCCATGTTCTTATGGGGAGAAGCAACAATGACAACAATATATGTGCAGAACATAAGTCCTCATCATATATTGAAGGACATGACACCAGAAGAAGCCTTCTCAGGTAAGAAACCTAATGTGGAAAACCTAAGAATATTTGGATGTCCTGTTTACTCTCACATTCCCAAGGACAAAAGGAATAAACTAGAACCCTCAGGAAAGAAGTAGATATTTGTAGGATACAGTGATTCATCCAAAGATTATAGAATATATATTCCAGAACAACACAAGATTGAAGTCAGCAAAGACGTAACATTCAATGAAAAGATGGCCTTCAAGAAATCCATAGAAGAAACTATTAAAGAAGAGATTGAAGAACCTAATGAAGAAAACACAGAAAACGAAAATGACGAAAAGGAACAATCTGATCATCCTATGGAGCCATGCGAAAACATTGATTTAGATATCGTACCCAAGACCAAGAAATGACCATCTTGGCTTGAAGCTACCTTACAAGATGCATAAAGACTCAAGGTTCTAGAAGGAACATTCAGAAAGAGTAAAAGACCTAAAAGATTATCAAGTTATGCAGCATACATGACGAAGATTCTAGATGAAGAACCTACCACATTTGAAGAAGCAGTTCAAAAGGGACAATGGAAAGAAGCTACGACAGAAGAGCATCAATCCATTATGAAAAATGAGGTATGGGAAATCGTACCTAGACCTAAAGAAAAATCGGTGGTAACTTCAAAATGGGTATACAAGATCAAACATGCAGCAGACGGAAGCGTGGATAAATACAAGGCAAGATTCATAGACAGAGGGTTCTCCCAGAAGGAGGGAGAATATTATGACAAAACTTTTGCTTCGGTGGCTAGATATACTTCTATTAGAGCTATCATATCTCTTTCCGCTTCCATGGGATGGAATTTACATCAGATGGATGTAAAGACAACTTTCCTCAATGGAGAAATTGAAGAAGAATCATATATTGAACAACCTCAAGGGTTTGAGGTACATTCTAGAGACACTCACGTTTGCAGATTAAAGAAATCTCTATATGGACTCAAGCAAGCTCTAAGGGCTTGGTATGCCAGAATGGACAACTATCTAATGAGACTTGGTTTCTCCAAGAGTCATGCAGATCCAAACCTTTATTATAAAGTCGTGGATAATGCACCTGTAATTCTACTACTATATGTTGACGATCTATTCATAACAGGTGAAGAGTCTCTCATCATTCAGTGCAGGAAGGAACTAGCTTCTGAATTTGATATGAAAGATCTAGGTCTCATGCATTATTACTTGGGACTATAAGTATGGCAGAAGCATGGTGACGTATTCCTTGGACAAGGAAAGTACGCAATTAAGATCCTTCAGAATTTTGGAATGATGGACTATAAGTCCATGGACACTCCTATGAATGCGGATATAAGAAAAGTAAAAGATCCAGATTCTAATCCAGTAGATCCATCTCTATATTGACAACTAATTGGGTCATTGATGTATTTGGTAAATACTCGACCAGACATTTGCTTTGTCGTGAATACACTAAGCCAGTTCTAGGTGGAACCAAGACATGAGCACTGGATAGATGCAAATCATGTATTAAGATATATTCATGGGACAATAAACTATGGCTTAAGATATACCGCATCCAGTGATATCCAACTTCATAGATTCACAGACTCAGATTGGGCAGGAAGTGCAGAAGACAGAAAGAGAACTTTAGGTACGTGTTTCAGCTTGGGCTCCGCTATGAATTCTTTGAGTAGCAGGAAACAAAATTCCTTCGCACTCAGCACAACAGAAGCAGAGTATATTGCAACATGTGAAGCATGCACAAAAGAAATATGGCTCTCCGATTTATTTGATCAGATTCCAGAATCGACCATAATACATTGTGATAATCAGAGTGTAAAGCCTTGGTTCAAAGTAGAAAGAGGTTGGTAAAAGGACTAATCAGGGTTCAAGGGAGAAAGAGGAGCAAATAAGAAGGTAGTGGGGATTGAGGCTTTCCTTTATCAAAGGATAGGAGAAGGAAATTACAGTCCCATTATTTTGATCAGTTCTAATAGTCCCTCTCTTTATACCTCGGTAAGTGAGTTGTCTAGTTGTATAAGATTATCAGAACATCCTTTGTTTCATGAAAGGTTGAAACACATTGAGATCAAATACTACTTTATTCGAGATAAATTCCAAGAAGGAGAGGTAAAGCTCGAGTATATCCCCACAAATGAGAAAACAACATGTTGGGGTCCTATAATTATAGGCAACTCGATTCTTCGACTGTGGATTTGGCTTTTCCCCCGTGATGAAGACTTCTGGCTCGGTTGACCCCCTTTTTCCCCTCCATCCATTTTTCCTGATCCTCCATCATCCTGTCGCATCCTTCATCCTCCGTTGTGCCTTCACTCCCTTGTCTTTTTGACTCATTGAGTATGCCTCACCCACCTTCCATCCATGAATAAATGGACTTAGGATAATGAACGAATAATGTTAAAGGGTTAGTGACATTCTGTAATACTTGTTAGCCTAACAAAGTTTTTTTGATAGGATAGTTTAAAATGAAATAATTGTTAGACTAACTATTAATTAATTAAGGATTAATTAATTAAATAAGTAGGTTAGTTTTAGATTAAATAAAACAATTAAAAAATACAAAAAAATAAAAAATATATAACAAAAAGTAGTAAAACAAATTTAAAATAAAAAACAAAATATAATAAATAAATATTAAAACATTAAATAATATAAAAACAAATTATAAAAACA
>SNQJ01S0015163.1:13517-24090 GCA_010110895.2 Picea sitchensis
GATAGGACAAGTCTAATATAAGTAAAGGGAAATCTTCCTTTGTAGAAACATATCTATCTTGTGAGTTTGGAAAATTCAGCAAGTACACTTCTTTGGCAAAAGGTGCGCACCTCTCTTGGGTGCTAGAGTTCTAGGGTTTGAGCACCCTCTTGTGTGCTAGGTCTTTCTTGGTGGCAAAGGTCTTTCCCTTGAATATTATAGCAAAGGATTTGGTTGGGTTTTCTTCCCTTATTGATAAGGGTTTCCTAGGATACATTTTGTGTTCTTGTGCATGGTGCTTCTTCATGTGATCTTGATTGTTGCAGCATTTATGGTTATGGTTAAATGTTAAAATGGAATGAACTACATGCTTAACCTAATGCTTTTGAAAAATCAACATAAGGTACTTTACTCGGGGCACATCATTGGGGTACAAGGGGTGCAAGTTCATCAGGAGAAGATCCAAGATATTTTAGATTTGCCCATACCTAAGACACTTACAGAGCTCAAGGAATTCCTCAAAATTTGCAGCTATTATAGAAGGTTTGTTAAAGTTTTTTCACAATTATGCGCACTGCTGACTGATTTGACCAGAAAGGCTACATTCAAGTGGAGTGATGAAGCACAACTGACTTTTGATCAAATGAAGAAGGTCATGAGTACTGGTCCAATCCTAACCTTACCAGATTTTTCCCAACCATTCAAATTAGAGTGTGACGCATCAGGGGAAGGAGTTGGGGTTGTACTCATGCAGAACAAGCATCTTATTGATTTTGAGAGCAGAAAATTAAGAGGGCTTGAATTATTATACACCATATATGATAAGGAGATGCTAACCATCATGCATGCACTAGCCAAATTCAGATAATACTTGGTGGGAGCGAAATTTGTAGTCAGAACTGATCATAACAACATCCAATACTTCCTTGAGTAGAAGGATCTTAATGAGAGGCAACATAAATGAGTGAGTAAAATCCAAGCCTATAACTTTGACATAGAATTTGTTATAGGGAAAAACAATGTACTAGTAGATGTTTTATTTAGAAGACCCTCAACTTATTCTATGTCTGAGATATCAATTGAATTGAAATCTCACATGTTGGTGGAATACTCAAAAAACAAGTTTGCATGTGAATTGATGGATGGCCAAGTCCAGGATGACAGGTACAAGCTTGTTGATGATATCATATACTACAAAGGGAGGATCTATTTGGTCCTTGAATCCAAATTTAAGGAAAGGGTGTTGCAAGCATTTCATAACTCACCACTAGCAGGACATCAGGGGTTCCTCAAGGCTTATAGACAGATTAGAGAAATATTTGATTGGAAGAGGCTCAAGTAGGACATTATGCACCACATCAGGAAGTCTGCCACATGTAAGCAAAACAAGGATGAACACACCCACCCAACAGGTTTATTACAACTTCTTCCCATTCCAGAGCACAAATGGGAAAGCATATCTATGGATTTTATTACAGGATTGCCCAGGGCACAGGGGAAGGATGGCATTTTTGTGGTGGTAGATTGCTTGACAAAATTTGCTCATTTTTTTCCATATCCATGGAATATAGTGCATCACAGATAATGGACTTATTTTTCAGGGAGATTTTCAGATTACATGGGCTACCCAAGGCTATTGTGAGTGATAGGGATAGTAGATTCATAAGCACTTTCTGGCAGGAACTATTTCAGCTTGTTGGGACATAATTGACCCCTAGCACCAACTATCATCCACAAACAGATGGTCAAATTGAAATAGTTAACAAATGGGTGGAAGGGTACCTCAGAAATTATGTGGCAGGGCAACAAAGAGTGTGGGTCAAGTGGTTGCACTTGGGTGAGTAATGTTACAACACCACTCACCATATGTCCATAGATATGTCTCCTTTCAAAGCACTATATGGATATGATCCACTCACCTTCATGGAAATTGATTTTGGGGATAGTAGAGCCCCTATGGCTAAGGAGTGGATATAGGAAAGTCAAGACGTACTCAGGGAGCTCAAGGATCATTTGCAAAGAGTCTAAAGCAACAGAAATTTTATGCAGACAAACATAGGGTGGAGCGTAGTTTTGAGGTAGGGGACTTAGTCTATCTAAGGCTCCAACCATACAAGCATGCATCCATCAAAAGGAGTGGCGTTGAGAAGCTCAAGCCTCATTTTTATGAGCCATATAGGGCGAGAAGAAAGGTGGGGGAGGTTTTTTATGAGCTAGAGTTACCACCAGGGAGCAAGATTCACAATGTCTTCCATGTGTCATGTCTAAAGAAAGCAGTGGGACAACATGTTACTACTAATCCAGAATTGCCACATGTTGATGAGGAAGGCCAATTGATTTTGATACCAGAGGAGGTACTAGAGATGAGGGGGAAAAAGATAAGAAACAAGAGCATTAGGAAATATTTGATCAAATGGAAAAGTTTGCCAATAGAAGACGCCACTTGGGAGGGTGAACATGTTTTGCATCATCCAGGTTCGGAATTGCTTGTGGGCAAGCAATTTCAAGCAAAGGAGATCGTAATGTCCCCTTCCATGTAATATTGACCATGGGGGTCTTAGTAGCCTAGTTGTTCCCCCTAGGCTATAGTCTCATTAAGAAAAAGGGGACTAAGAGGGTCAAAAAGGGGGTCGCTGAATAATTAAGTTATTATCAAAAGGTGGCAATGATTAAAAAGAAAAAGGTAAAGTGGCTTTATAAAATAATTGGAGAAAATAACCTTAGAAAGCCAAAATGATAATTTAAGTGAAAATTAGAAAGAGGGATAAAAGGAAGGTGGGTGAATTGCTCAATTAATTCTTGACATTTCTCACTTGCATCTTGAGCTCTACAACTTAGAAGTTTTGAGGGTTTTGAGTAAACAAACCCTAGAGATCAACAAGGAGGTGAGAGATTCCTTTGTTCCTGATCCAAGCTTGGCCAAGGTGGTGAAAGATTCCACCCTCACAATTCTACTAGTTTCAGATCAGTTTGTAGCAGTGATTTGTGGAAACAAGGGTGTAGTTTTGGGGCTTTCTATAGGACTAGGGCGCACTGCCTAGAAGAGAAGAGTTCGTTGGACTTAGAGGACCTTGAATTTGGAGTAGATCTCATTCTAGAGGTGTTTTCCATAACTAGGGTGCCCTTTCTCATCAATCTTGGAGGGTTTATCACTACATATTTATTTATTACTGAAGTTGGGAGAATTCCTAAAGGAGGGCACACTTGTTCTTGGAGATACAGAGAGTCGGAGGGTCAGATCTACAACTACAGTTGAGGAATCTCTTCTTATGAGCTTATTATTCTCAAATCTACATATTTGCAGCATTTTTCAGGAGTTTGGAGGCCAGAACAAGCAGGGTCGAATTTCCAAGGAGGATTTCTAGCCAGAGAGGCACGCAACTCAGCTAGAACAACCACCCAGAAGATAGAAGAGAAAGAAATTGATCTTTTTGATCTTGCAAGCTACTTTTGGGAGTTCAAGAGAGCCTATCTCTCATTATTTTCATTGTATCTTGGAGCTATTCTCAACCACACATTATTCTTCCATCTCTATTCCAGATCTGGTCATCTATTGTAATCAGGTCAACTATATATTTATATAAAACGCAGATTTGAAGTATTGTGGCTATTTTCTTGTGTCATCTCTTTGCATTCTTGTTTTATATCCTTTATTGCTACATTTCGGTCATTTGTTGCTATAAAATCTCTATAACCAAATCCCAACACAATGTAAACTGTTTGACAAAAACCCACATTCAGAAAAACAATAATTCACAATATTCTTGGAAAATCTACTTGGGAATATTACATGCTAGCTCATTTTATTACAATTTCCCCCATGGGGGTATGGATCATGCATAAAAGAAGAAGAAGAAGAAGAAGCGGTCATAAAACCCAGCTGGACTTCTGAACTCTGATTTTGAACAAATGACTTGTTCAATCTTTGCGGATCATCGTCAGTCCTGCCTAGTGCAACTAGGGAGGTACCAAGTAGCAGATCTGGAATGTACCAGAATATTTATCTTTTGAGGTCTGCTGCCCCTCAAGTCAGAACATCTCATTGTCATAGCAATAAAATCCAAGGTGTTGGTTGTGACTCTTATACACCATCTCTGTGGAGCGCCTTATTTCTGTTCCATACCCAAAATCCCAGATTTATGTTTGAGAAACTTATCCTTGTATTGCATGCTAAAGATAAGTGTGTGATCAGAGGAATACATGGTTGCATGCAAACTGTTTGACGGAAGTTCTAAGTGAAGTATTTCAAGTCAAACGACAGTAACACACAAAGTAGCATGACAAGTGTTTGACGAAATGCCTCTAAGAAATTTTCAGACCTGTGTAACAGCCTTGCTAAAATTATTTGCATTCTAGTTCATCCTTGATTTGCTACTTATTGGCCTGCACATGGTTAAAAATTGCAGATAAGATTAAAAGTGTTGGTCATGTCTCTCATATGCATGGTCTATAAGGTGATTTATGGCTACAAAACATACTTATTTCAAAATGGCATGAGTAAACATTTCCTCCTATTACAGCAAAGTACTAAGTCGAAATGGCTTGCTAATTATCAGCAGTACTGTGTGTATAACAGGTCTGGAAACTACATTGCTGAATATATTCCTCAGATCTGTTTATTTAAGTCCCCCCTTTCTCACTATATGAACCTTCGAGGGCTGGATCAGTACCTTGTGTATGCAATTCTGCCTTGCAAATAAAAGCTACAGCATTCTGAGAAAACAAATATGCGTTGCAAATTTTGTTGTTGGAAGCTCCTTGATTGTTACAGCCTTATACCAACACTAATATGTGAATTGGGGTCTGGTTATGTGGTATTTAACATCAGAAAATGATGAAATTCTGAACTCTAATCAGACCTGGTGCAGGGAAATCATAGTACAGCTTGTAGGAAATACATTCAAGCTTGATCTCAAACCTATATGATTGCCCTCATTCCCCTTTTTGTATGATGTTTATATAATCTGGAAAGAGCAATAACCTTGACCTCAACACTCGGTTCTGTTGCTGCCTGTAGGAGTATATATCTTTTGTGACAAGGGAACTTGTTTCATCCATCAGAGCTGTAATTTGAAGACCGCACTAAGACTTATCAGTTCATCCTGAAGGAAAGGTTCCGATGAAGGTGCCCTTAGAGAATACACTTGAGGAGACTATTGCAGAACTTGTTAATCATACTTTATTGAGTATTTCCCAGCATTATCAAACAGAGTATTTCCCTCACAAACATGCATACAAACAGGGAAATTGTGCATCCTTTTGTCTCTGAGCATCCATAAACCATAGAGAAAGAATCCTTTATCAGGGAAGACCTTCTCGAGGTGAGCCAAACTCACCCTGGAGTGCAAGAAGACAAGTTGAAGTGACTGTGGTTTGTCTTCTGAGTTTCTTTCAGTTTGTCCTGAGTGAGGACCTTGCACAGATATGCAGTGACAAACTGAGCGGTAACATGGCGCTTCACCTAGAAACATGTGCTTACTCATGTACATGAGGTTTGAATTCTATGTGTTCACATACAGTGCAAGGCTCTTTCTTAGAAGCTCCAATAGTGTGAAATGCCTCCAAATATGCAAATTATGACTTGGGATATCTGATATGCCTCAAAAGTTACCCTCAATGGAAGATTATATATCAAAATATGTAGAAGGGTCCATTAAATATAAGATCATCCATCCTAAACATGCAACAATTTGCCTTTAACTCCAGCGTAAATGCATATTTAGGTGTCTTTTCTTTCTGCATCTTGTTGTGTCGCACTCCCTACATCAGAGATCTACTGCCTAGTTGGGAGTTCTGCTCTATGTCTGGTGATGGCCCCTATCTGTGAGTCTCTATCTTGGTCGGAATTTGGCCTTGGTGTTGATCAATTCATCAAGGATTTTCTTAAAAATTTATATTTTCCCCAAGTCTCGTTATCTCCAAATTTATCTTTTTATTCCCTTTTAATATATCTCCAAGATTTCCAAATATAGCCTTTTATGTCTTGTCCCTATCTCTAATTTTAAAAAATATTTAACGGCTTCACAATATATTTAAACCTTTCTAATGTAACTTGCCTTTTATGATTTCTCTTTCTTCCAATCAATGTCTTTCTCGTTCAGGTCACTTATGCAATGCTATAAAATATTTTCTTAAAACTTCTGATTCACAGGCTCCAGAATCACTACCATGCCTTGATAGTAACTATGTTAAAATCTAAATACATAAATACTTGGTATACTTGGTACATGTGTAACATAATATTTTATTCTGAAAGGATTCATTGGATACAATGAGAGAGATCACCTAATATTTCATTTATTAAGTAGTTGTGCCACCTACTTGTGAGTCAGTTTTGAAATAGGTTGGGAGCTTGTCATGTGAAACACATGCTAGAAAGTCTAGCCTTATAGTTGACAACCCCTGAAATATGATTAGCCAAGAAAAAAATTGGGCTTGTAAGAAACTCTATATGACCAAACCTTATTCAAGCAAGTGATCCACTGAAATTTAACATTTGAGGATGACCAATGTGCATTTATTGTAGGGGCTAGGGGAGTCTTTTAGCGTGAAAGAAGATACAACATTTTTACATTGTAGTTAAAAAATGATCTTGTCATATCCCATTGCCAATCACACCAAAAAGGTCCCTGCAAAATGTTTTTCATCTTGGGGAGACCCTCTACTAGTATATAACTACAAATATCAAATAGATACAAACAATAATGTTGTAGTTTGCAGCAAAGTCCTCCATTCCATCCAAGACCTGTGCTTAGAACCAGTGTTGCACATATCACAATAATATTGGAATTACCGCAATATGATCGCCAAAACCCAACTTGACGATAATAACATCAGTATTTATCGTGATGTTTTCAAATCTTGAAATTATCGTGATAATTTTGAATTTATTGCCCTGCTGCATCTATATCACCTTATAATCAAAGTTTTGGTCTTTTAACCCTCATTTTGCAAAAGTGAGTTAGGGGATTGAACTAGTGTTTTCAAACTCGGACCCCAATTAATGATAATGTAAAATTCTTGAAGTAAAAGTTGACATTTTCTTTATCTTTCCTTTATCTTTTGACATTTTCTTTATCTTTCCTTTTTATCCTTTTAATTAAATTTTTAACATTACCATTAATTGTTTCAGGATGTTTGAGAGTGATTCCAACCTTATCAGACTTCATATGGAGAAGGTAGAATTTCATATCCCATTCAAAATTCGACAGAGTTTTCAGGATTTCAAGATTGGTAGAATTGCAACATTTTTGTTGGATTCTATCACATGTGAGGGTATGGGATTGGCATTTAATCAATAGAACCAAGCCCGTTATGTACCTTGATGTTGGTGGTATTGATTGTTCAACTCTTTTCCATGGATTTAGCAAGAATGTACCCTTCACTCAAACCAAAATCATTGATTAAGCATGTTAAACTTTTTCTACGATATTATAAGCCTTGAATTAGGTAGTTTCATCAAAATAGGGTGGTGTTGATTGATGATCGTAGAAGATCAAGGTAGAGGCAAAGGGTGATACTAATGATGAAGATACTAATATAAGTGATGGTGGAACATTGCTTGTCACTTAAATGTTCTTGCTCATTTATTCATAATGCTTTCTTTCAATATTTCAATAATTTTTTGGAATCATGGTTTGTAATCTTTAAAATATAATTTTTCCATTAAAATTTAAATATTTTATGTATTTTTTAGTAAACCGAGCCATTGAAATCAGATCGGTCTGAGTCAATCTGAGTCTAAGTATCTATATGTCTCATGATGATTAACTCATGAGATACATTTATTTTTGTTTTGGTGTTATTTTGTATTATCCTATCAGGGATAATATCATATTTCAGTATCGATATTTGATGGACCACTTGACATCTTATACATCTTATATTACAGTTTAATTTTCATATTTATGTAACAATGTGTTTGTTTGATGTTGTTGTTGCTTTAGAAGTTTAAAAATTTGAAAAAAATGATTATGATTATTTTTTTTTAAAGTTTCCCGATAATTTCTGATATTTCCCCCAATATTGCCGATAATTTCAATTTTGGACCCCCAATGATAAATTCTTGATAATGATAAGTGCAACATTGCTTAGAACCCCAAATATCTATCCACAAAAAGATTCCTTTTTTCAATCCATGCTTTTCACTACTATCCCAAAATATTTGCTACGCAATGTTCCTAATTTTTCCCTCCCTAACTAGGGTGTTGTTATCACTAAGAATCATCCAGTGATCAATTAAAAAAAAATGAATATGTCACTAATAATTTCTCTCACTTCTGAACTAGTGCATGAGTGGGGTTTCCCTAAGCACTTCAAAGTGTCTTCCTTAGATATTTGTGTGAATAAAGCACTTCAATTTTTATTTTTTTTTACGAAAACTGGGAAATTTGTATTATCAAAAAGTTGTGGTCGAAACCGCTGAGGAGTTACAAAGTCCTTCAAAATTCAGGCCCATCCAAGTCCTTAGTTAAACCAATATTACAAGCTACTAATGATTGTTTCAAATACTCAAATGAAAAGTTCACATAGAACAACCTTATTGAATACACTCAAAAAAAAACTTTGAGGATAAGAGTGAAGACACATTGCATCTAAATTAAATTGTTGGAGAGGAGCTCACCGATTTTGCTAACTTATGAGCCTGACTTCGTGTTACCATTGGTTGAGATGTGGCATGTGATAACTTCTTCTTTCTTACTACCGTCCAACCTTCATTTGCAAATGTTGAGGTACTTGTGATGCCTGTATTTCCTGGATTGTCTTGATCTAGAGCTTCTATTTTTTCTTCGTCCAATACTCCAGCATCATCAACCTCATCTGCCCACCAAGTTGATGGTTAAGGAGAAGACTGGACTCGAAGTCCCTCATCTAAATCTTGAGGGGAAGATGCCTCTTTCTCCAACTTATGATTGGATTCTGGAATTGATGGTTGAGGAGGATCTGGCTAAGACGTCTTTTCACTAACTTGAGGAGGCTTCGAGATTACTTGATAATCGTCATTTGATCCCACCCACCAAGTGGATTTTCGAGGCTTTCGGTTCTTCTTGGGACCTTTGGGACAATGGGCTGCAAGATGTCCCATTTCACAACAAGATCTGCAACACAAAGAAACTCTCTCATAGTCTAGTTTTTGAGACCAAGAAAAATTTTTACTAGTAAGAATAACTTCGACTAGGAATCCTTTACTAAAGTCCATTTCTACGCAAATACGGGCAAAAGTGGAGGTGTTGTGCCTTGAAGTTTCACGACATGCAAAGTGGAACTTTCCCAATGTTGAACCAATGGCTTCAAGAAAAGGTAAGCCCCAGAAATTCAAGGGAAGGTTGGGAAGTCTCACCCAAACAAGAGCTAAGGAGAGAATGTCAGTAGCTGGATTGAAAGGAGTCCAGGCTTTCATGCAGAAACCTGAGTTGCCCCAAAACCATGGACCTGAGTCCAGGGTTTCATGCAGAAACCTGAGTTGCCCCAAAACCATGGACCTGAGTTGAGAATCAAATCCAGATCTTCCTCAATGTCGAACTCAACTATGAAGAATCATTTAGCACAATGATGAATGAGGGCTTGTTGCTGCATAATAGGAATCCAGGTAGTCGAGATCCAACTGTTGAGATCAACCAACTTTGGACAAAAACCATTGAAAAGGCAGACCAAACTCACGGATATCTAGTATTCTTCCTCGTCCTCGACATCTTGACCTGAAGTCCCTCCTCTGAAGCTTGAGGGGAAGACGCCTATTTCTCCAACTTATGATTAGATTATGGACTCGATGATTGAGGAGGATCTGGCTGAGACGTCTTTTCACTAACTTGAGGTGTCTTTGAGATTACTTGATAATCATCATTTGATCCCACCCACCAAGTGGATTTTCGAGGCTTTTGGTTCTTCTTGGGCCCTGTTATCGCACAGTTTGTAGGAAGGGTTTAGGTAGCTTGAGTCAAGGCTTCAAACTGGTGTAACAGGAGCTTCCCCACCCACTGTCACCTCGATGGGGAGCTCTTTCTATTTAGGATGGCTAGTCCAAAGGAGACGTCCCTAGTAATCTGTGGCTCTGAAGGAGAAGGATCAAGGTTTAAGGCTCAACAGGTTGAGGTAAGCTTCTCTTCACAGATTACTGCCAATAATGAGACAGTCAAAGAAGATATTGTTCCACTGGATGGCACCTATTTGCGAGACAAGCCAAATAAACTAAAAGTATGTGCTGCAGTGGTTAGTACTTCAAGGTATCAATGACTATCCTCAAAATAAATATGAGCAATGATCAAATGTAATTATTGACGAAGTCAATGATTACTAAGCAAAGACAAATGACTTATATCACTTCTTCAATAAATACATATGAGATACTAGCATTCAATGTGCAAAATCAGATCTTTTATTATACCACAATGCAATAAATATCTCAAATCTACTCATATAAATAATGTTGTTGCGTCATCAATATTGTTGCCGCTATAGATGTGACGTCAGCCTTAAGATTTAGGTCAAAATTATAGACAAAGAGGAGGACGTTTTGTCAACTAAGCTTATGAATGCAATCAACAACTCAAAGTCTATCAAAATATGTGATGATGTCACAACGTTTTATGCCAAA
>SNQJ01S0015163.1:41889-57797 GCA_010110895.2 Picea sitchensis
GTAAATATTTGTTTCAATCATGTTATAAAAACATCATTTATCTTTATGTAAAATAGAATGGGGTGTATGAGGAATAAGTCATTTTGTTTGATGGATAATGAGGTATATACGGAATAAGTTATTTTGTTTGATGGATAATATAACAGATTTACATGTCTCATGAATTATTTACAAATGAATAATTAGTTTGACTTATCTTTCTGTCCAATTTAGCCACTCAAAATGTTTAATTCAAGAAATTATTCTATGCAATAACATCTTTATTTAAAGGTAAATATATCGATAAATTTTCTCATGGTTATTGATGTGACCTAACCTATGACAACATTGATATTTAATACACTCCATGACAAAATTAGATGATCAAAAATGAAAATTTCTTTAGTAATCTAGATGATCACTATCTTTTGCTTATAAGATTAAAAGCTTGTTCCCATGTTATTTAGAAGTAAATTTTATTATATAGAACCACTATGTCATTATTGGTACTCAATTGATAATTTACTAGTTATCAAACAATGAGTTACTCAAGTGAAACAATGAGTTATCAAACACAATGACCATTTTGATATGNTACTATCAAGGCATGGTAGTGATTCTGGAGCCTGTGAATCAGAAGTTTTAAGAAAATATTTTATAGCATTGCATAAGTGACCTGAACGAGAAAGACATTGATTGGAAGAAAGAGAAATCATAAAAGGCAAGTTACATTAGAAAGGTTTAAATATATTGTGAAGCCGTTAAATATTTTTTAAAATTAGAGATAGGGACAAGACATAAAAGGCTATATTTGGAAATCTTGGAGATATATTAAAAGGGAATAAAAAGATAAATTTGGAGATAACGAGACTTGGGGAAAATATAAATTTTTAAGAAAATCCTTGATGAATTGATCAACACCAAGGCCAAATTCCGACCAAGATAGAGACTCACAGATAGGGGCCATCACCAGACATAGAGCAGAACTCCCAACTAGGCAGTAGATCTCTGATGTAGGGAGTGCGACACAACAAGATGCAGAAAGAAAAGACACCTAAATATGCATTTACGCTGGAGTTAAAGGCAAATTGTTGCATGTTTAGGATGGATGATCTTATATTTAATGGACCCTTCTACATATTTTGATATATAATCTTCCATTGAGGGTAACTTTTGAGGCATATCAGATATCCCAAGTCATAATTTGCATATTTGGAGGCATTTCACACTATTGGAGCTTCTAAGAAAGAGCCTTGCACTGTATGTGAACACATAGAATTCAAACCTCATGTACATGAGTAAGCACATGTTTCTAGGTGAAGCGCCATGTTACCGCTCAGTTTGTCACTGCATATCTGTGCAAGGTCCTCACTCAGGACAAACTGAAAGAAACTCAGAAGACAAACCACAGTCACTTCAACTTGTCTTCTTGCACTCCAGGGTGAGTTTGGCTCACCTCGAGAAGGTCTTCCCTGATAAAGGATTCTTTCTCTATGGTTTATGGATGCTCAGAGACAAAAGGATGCACAATTTCCCTGTTTGTATGCATGTTTGTGAGGGAAATACTCTGTTTGATAATGCTGGGAAATACTCAATAAAGTATGATTAACAAGTTCTGCAATAGTCTCCTCAAGTGTATTCTCTAAGGGCACCTTCATCGGAACCTTTCCTTCAGGATGAACTGATAAGTCTTAGTGCGGTCTTCAAATTACAGCTCTGATGGATGAAACAAGTTCCCTTGTCACAAAAGATATATACTCCTACAGGCAGCAACAGAACCGAGTGTTGAGGTCAAGGTTATTGCTCTTTCCAGATTATATAAACATCATACAAAAAGGGGAATGAGGGCAATCATATAGGTTTGAGATCAAGCTTGAATGTATTTCCTACAAGCTGTACTATGATTTCCCTGCACCAGGTCTGATTAGAGTTCAGAATTTCATCATTTTCTGATGTTAAATACCACATAACCAGACCCCAATTCACATATTAGTGTTGGTATAAGGCTGTAACAATCAAGGAGCTTCCAACAACAAAATTTGCAACGCATATTTGTTTTCTCAGAATGCTGTAGCTTTTATTTGCAAGGCAGAATTGCATACACAAGGTACTGATCCAGCCCTCGAAGGTTCATATAGTGAGAAAGGGGGGACTTAAATAAACAGATCTGAGGAATATATTCAGCAATGTAGTTTCCAGACCTGTTATACACACAGTACTGCTGATAATTAGCAAGCCATTTCGACTTAGTACTTTGCTGTAATAGGAGGAAATGTTTACTCATGCCATTTTGAAATAAGTATGTTTTGTAGCCATAAATCACCTTATAGACCATGCATATGAGAGACATGACCAACACTTTTAATCTTATCTGCAATTTTTAACCATGTGCAGGCCAATAAGTAGCAAATCAAGGATGAACTAGAATGCAAATAATTTTAACAAGGCTGTTACACAGGTCTGAAAATTTCTTAGAGGCATTTCGTCAAACACTTGTCATGCTACCTTGTGTGTTTCTGTGGTTTGACTTGAAATACTTCACTTCCGTCAAACAGTTTGCATGCAACCATGTATTCCTCTGATCACACACTTATCTTTAGCATGCAATACAAGGATAAGTTTCTCAAACATAAATCTGGGATTTTGGGTATGGAACAGCAATAAGGGGCTCCACAGAGATGGTGTATACGAGTCACAACCAACACCTTGGATTTTATTGCTATGACAATGAGATGTTCTGACTTGAGGGGCAGCAGACCTCAAAAGATAAATTTTCTGGTACATTCCAGATCTGCTACTTGTTACCTCCCTAGTTGCACTAGGCAGGACTAACGATGATCCGCAAAGATTGAACAAGTCATTTGTTCAAAATCAGAGTTCAGAAGTCCAGCTGGGTTTTATGACTGCTTCTTCTTCTTCTTCTTCTTTTATGCATGATCCATACCCTTATGGGGGGAATTGTAATAAAATGAGCTAACATGTAATATTCCCAAGTAGATTTTCCAGGAATATTGTGAATTATTGATTTTCTGAATGTGGGTTTTTGTCAAACAGTTTACATTGCGTTGGGATTTGGTTATAGAGATTTTATAGCAACAAATGGCTGAAATGTAGCAATAAAGGATATACAACAAGAATGCAAAGAGATGACACAAGAAAATAGCTACAATACTTAAAATCTGTGTTTTATATAAATATATAACTGACCTGATTACAATAGATGACCAGATCTGGAATAGAGATGGAAGAATAATATGTATGGTTGAGAATAGCTCCAAGATACAATGAAAATAATGAGAGATAGGCTCTCCTGAACTCCCAAAAGTAGCCTGCAAGATCAAAAAGATCAATTTCTTTCTCATTTATCTTTTGGGTGGTTGTTCTAGCTGAGTTGCGTGCCTCGCTGGCTAGAAATCCTCCTTGGAAATTCGGCCCTGCTTGTTCTGGCCTCCAAACTCCTGAAAAATGCTGCAAATATTTAGATTTGGGAATAATAAGCTCATAAGAAGAGATTCCTCAACTGTGGTTGTAGATTTGACCCTCCGACTCTCTGTATCTCCAAGAACAAGTGTGCCCTCCTTCAGGAATTCGCCCAGCTTCAGTAATAAATAAATATGTAGTGATAAACCCTCCAAGACTGATGAGAAAGGGCACCCTAGTTATGGAAAACACCTCTAGAATGAGATCTACTCCAAATTCAAGGTCCTCTAACTGGTGTGGTGGATACCATCTGTAAACTTGTGACCATCTGTGGTGGTGAGTGGGTTTTCCATCTGTGCAAAGGGGTACTGTTGGTCATGTAATCTCTTGGCACTCCATATCTGCAACCTGAGGGCCTCGAGACATCATCTCCTTAGTTATCCAAAAAATGGGGATAACACTTCCATTAGCAATTCTCACAAGATGGGAGGATTTGTGCTCTGATACCACTATATTATTCCCAAGTAGATTTACCAAGAATATTGTGAATTATTGTTTTTCTGAATGTGGGTTTTTGTCAAATAGTTTATTGTCTTACCTTCCAAATTGCATTGGGGTTTGGTTATAGAGTTTTTATAGCAACAAATGACTGAAATGTAGCAATAAAGGATATACAAGAATAATGTAAAGAGATAACCCAAGATGACCAAATATATATTTAAATATATAGTTTACCTCATTACAAGAGATGACCAAATCTGGAATAGAGATGGAAGAATAATATGTGTGGCTGAGAATAGCTCCAAGATACAATGAAAATAGTGAGAGATGGGCTCTCATGAACTCCCAAAAGCAGCATGCAAGATCAGAAAGATCAATTTATTTTCCTTCTATCTTCTAGGTGGTTGTCATGGATGAGTTGTGCCCCTCTTTGGCTAGAAATCCTCCTAGGAAATTCGACCCTACTTGTTCTGGCCTCCAAACTCTTGAAAAATGTTGCAAATCTATAGATCTGGGAATAATAAGCTCATAAGAAGAGATTCCTCAACTGTAGTTGTAGATTTGACCCTCCAACTTTTTGTATCTCCAAGAACAAGTGTACCACCAGTACACTCGATGGACCACCCTACGTTAAGAAAGGGACCGAACAGTGCCAGATTTCACCAATATTTTCCATACCTTGCACACCAAATTGGGTATCAAAGACTCTGAGCGACATCTGGTGCTCACATATCATGGTTGTTTTCATAGATACGTTCAAACATAACTGGAGTTTCTAGACATCGCCTCATTGGGTACGGCTTATAGATATGCTATCAAAATCGAGCATAAATTTAAGAAGAAGAGGCGAGAGTTTGGATCTGCAAACTCCTCACAGTTGAAGCAGGGCAAAAGCGGCCCCAACCCACACGACAAGGAACAGAGAAAAGATGACCACTCTCAGGAAAACCAATCCAAGTCGCAAAACAAGAAGGGCAATGAAAAGACGAAGAAGGATACGGGAAAATGGTGTGAATACCATAAAATCCCTTGGCACAACAATGAAGAATGTCGCTCCAAGCAATCACTTGTGGCCGAGCTGAAGGCATCCGAGTCCGAGGTTGATTCTGACTTCGAATCAAATCCAGAAGGAGTGAAGCAAATTATCGATGTTGAACCCGTTTCCACTATCACTACCACCAAAGTCCAACCGAGTGAACCAAAAGAACCAGAGGAAGGGGAACACCTTTTTCACTCATAGATGTGGGTAAAGGGGGCTCCGCTTAATTTCATTAATAGATAGCGACGGTCGGGCAACGATCTCATGGAGGGTTGTCAAGTGATTGGACACACCGGCGACATTGTCGATAGCGACAGTCAGAATAACCTGATCTCAACAGAGGTTGTCAAGTGATTGGACCTGCCGACGACACCGCATCCATAGCCCTACACCATTGGTTGGCTTCGTCAAGGAAGAGATCTTCGTGTCAACCAACAGTGTCGTCTGGAATACGACATCAAGCCTTTCAAAGACGAGATATTGTGTGATATTTCTCCCCTTGAAGTTTGTGATGTTATTTTAGGACAACCATATTTGTGGAAGCGTCATGTTGTGTATGAGTCTAGACCCTGTAGTGTTATTATTACTTTGGGTAGACAATTGTACAGGATACCAAAGGTAGCACTGTCTACCACTATTTCTTTAATCTATGTTAAGCAATGCATTAAGGTCATTTCACAGATCGGGAAGTTCGTCTTCTTTGTGATCCATGCTCACAATAAGCAGAAGGTCGTCGCCACATCCGTGGCCTCTACATAGAGTCTCTCTTTGCAACCAAAGCAAGTGGACGGGATCGTGGAAGAGTACAAAGACATCTTCTCTTCACCCACCGGGGTACCGACGCACTGCCAAGTTAAGCATCCATTTGATCTGACCCTAGTGCACCTCTGCCTAATGGACCAGTCTATCGTCACTCGCTGATGGAAAATGACGAAATCAAGCATCAGATCCAAGAGCTTCTTCAAAAGGGGCACATCAGACCAAACTCCTCCCCTTGCAGAAGCCTGATTTCACTGGTGTAGAAGAAGGATGAGACTTAGCGACTTTGCATTGATTATTAAGCATTAAACAAAATCACAATCAGGAACCGATACCCGATTCCCAAGATTGATGACCTTCTTGACCAACTCAAGGGGGCAAAGTTCTTCTACAAGACTGACCTAAAAGATGGCTACCACTAGGTTCCCATCGAACCAATTGATGTCTGTAAGACAACTTTCAAATCTAAAGGTCTCTTCGAATGGTTGGTGATGCCCTTTGGCTTAACAAATGCACCAACCACTTTCATGAGGTTGATGGATGATGTATTGAGACCCTTCACCAACTCTTTTGTGGTGGTATATTTGGATGACATCCTCATCTTCAGCAGAACATGGGAGGAGCACATGCGGCATATTCATCAGGTTTTGAGCACTCTGCGACAAAACAAGTTATATGCCAACTTGAAAAAATGCTCCTTTGGAATGAACATGCTCCAATACTTGGGCTACATTGTTGATGAGCATGGGGTACATGTTTATCCAACTAAGATCCATGTCATCTGTGACTGGCCAGCCTCGACCACACTAAGCGAGCTTGAGAGATTCTTGGGACTGGCCAACTTCTACCAGCGGTTCGTGTTGGGATTCTCCCATATTGCATGGGCCCTCAACCAAGTGACCAAGGGCGGTGGCAGGGAAAAATTTGTGTGGGGGAAGGAACAACAAGGAGCATTCGATGATCTGAAGCATCGCTTGTGCTCAACTCCAGTACTCTCCTTTCTCGATCTACAACAACCGTTCGAGATTGAAACTAATGCATCTGACTATGCTTTAGGTGCAATTCTCACTCAACATGGTCATCCAATGGCATACCATATTGAGACAGTCTCAGCTACTATCCGGAAATACCCCACCTATGACAAGGAAATGTATTCCATTGTACAAACATGTCGTCAATGGAAACATTACATTCTCGAAAAGGAGACAATCATCCACACTGATCACAAGCCTCTACAATTCATACAGACACAGGGGAAATTGCAGAACGACCGCCATCATAAGTGGTCAACCTACCTACAGTAGTTCCATCTCAACATCAAGTATAAGACATAGAGCTCAAATTGTGTCACTGGTTGCCTCAGTCAACCTCCCATGGCTGCACTCACCACTGTGCTCCATTCTTGTGGACATGAGGCACCTGAGTGGCCCCAACTTTATCAGCAAGATCCAGACTTTTCCACCACCTATCAGCTCTTAGGTACAAGCGCGACTATCACCGATTTTCACATTTAGGACCGATTGTTATGCCATCTAGGCGATCTCTGTGTTCCTACAAGTGAGCGTGCAAAGATGATTTGGGAAGCCCACTACAATCAGATGGCAGGACATGTTTTGCATGGAGAAAACTGTGGTCGTTCTACAAAAACATTTTTATTGGCCAAAACTTCAATAGGACGTCAGCATGTATATCAGATCTTCCACTGCCTATGCCATTGCCAAGTCATCCATCAAGAAGCAAGGCTTATACACCCCTCTTCCTACTCTCGAGAAGCCTCGGGAATCCATCTCAATGGATTACATGTCTAGCCTTTCGTCCACCAAGCAAGGCAATGATTGTGTATTTGTGGTCATTGATCGGTTTTCGAAGATGGCCATCCTCACAACCTACAAGAAGAATATCACAATGACATATATTGTGAAGCTCTTCTTCGAACGAGTGTGGGTCCATTTTGGGATACCACAGACCATCATCTCTGACCAGGACATCAGGTTCCTCAACACATTTTGGTTGAGTCTCTGGTCACTGTTGGACACCAAGCTCACTAAATCCATTGCTTTCCACCCCTAAACAGACGACCAAACATAGGTCATCAATCAAATGATTGTGCAGATCCTGTGCATGTACAACTCTAAGCATTTGCATACATGGGATGAGAGTCTCCCCTATGTTCGACACAGTTACGACATGGCTCTCCATAGCTCTATCAGGCATAACCCATTTCAAGTGGGGCTGAGATTCCAACCCATGGGTTCCATTGATGTTGCACTACCTCTTTCCACCACATAGACAGACTCTTCCCATGTTTAGTGTAATACCGACAAAGCCACCAAATTCATTGAGCAGATTCAACACATTCGCCAACAAGTCCATGAGATTTTGCAGAAAGTCAATGCTAAGTATAAGCAACGCCATGATCAACACAGTACCACACCAGTTTCAGGTTGGCAACAAACTTTGATTACATTTGCAGAATGAGTGTCTTACAGAGCCCCATCAGAAGCTCTGCCCACTTTGTTATGGGCTTTACACTATCACCAAGGCAATGTTTTTGAGCTCAACACTCCACCCTTCCTTGGCTTGCACCCAGTGTTCAATGTGGACCTCCTTCGGCCATATTTCCCACCATTATTAAACACCTCAGAGATCACAGAACAAATGACTGTTGAAATTACTAAGACAACTGAGAGGGGGCGGTGAATCAATTGTTACTGTGCTTAAACAATTTATGACTATTCAAACAATCTTTAATCTCTTCCAAGTGACCATCAATATTATACAAGATATGAAACACCAACTCTTCCAAGTGATTATCAATATTATACAAGAGGACCAACTCTCTGGTTTCTCTAGCACCCACTAGAAGGAAACACCATCTCCCTGAGTGTTCCAGGACCAACTGGATGGAAGCACCTACTTCCACTTATACAAGCACCAACTTGCATACATAAAACTATGTTTTCCCAAGCACCACCCTGCCACCCTATTTTCTAGCCACAACTAGATGAAAGCTTCAACTTCTAGTATTCAAGCACCAACTTGAATAACAGAGGACTACATTCCTCCCTAGCACCACCCTACCTTCCTAGCTATAAATAAATGATTGAATAACCAAAAATACAGGTATGTCAATTCTTACCACTTCTTCTTTGTTCTGCAATTCATCTCTGCTTCACTATTCTTCTGCTCTATTCATACTTGACTTGACTTGTTGTCTCTTTCTATCTGTTCTTTCTCTGTTCCTCTCAAGCTCTTTGGTATGTGTTCATTCTGCTCTCTTCACCTTTTTTGTTCTGTTCAACTTCAGTTTCTCATCTCTGAGTTTGATCTCACATTGTGCGTACTGCGATTTTTCTTTCTCCCAGTTCAACTCATTTTTCAGTGAGAACAACCCACCTCGCACAGTCACAACATTTCTCTTTTATACTCTCCACCAGTTCAGTGACACCTCGAATCTACAAAGAAACACATCAGCCACTAAATCACTAAACGTCCAAGAAGTATGATTTAGTACAACTAACTGAATTGTAACTGAACAATTAACCATGAAGTGAAATAGTAGCCCTTCGATCAGATTTTCAAATAATCAACATCGTTGGATTACATCCACAGGGTCTCGCATTTATCCCATATGACCATTGGTTGTGACTGAATGCTAAACATAAAGTGATTTCACAATTTCGTGTTTCGAGTGATCTTGTGATGAGACATCTCGACTCTCCCATGTCGTGATCTCTGAAATGGAGCTTAGCTAGGCTAGCTCCTTCCTCTCATATGACCACTAGTTGTGACCAAGCGCTTATCCAGAAGGCCTTCGTGACTCGCGACTTCGGGGATCTTGGTATGAGGTGTCTCGACTCTCCCAAGTTGCGATATCTGAAATACTCCATATCGGATCAACGGTTCAAATCTCTCCCTTTGATGGACGACTGTGATCATGTCGCGATTTCGTGTTTCGTAATTTCCTACTGTGAGTTGCCTCATAACTCCCAACTTACGAAACTCTGAAATGGAGCTTAGCAGCGTGCTAGCTCCTCCCTTCATCATTCGACGATGTGACCTTGTCTATGACCACGGGCCAAACATTCAAGCACTTCGCTTGTCATATCAACGATCTAGAACTTTGGTGATTCGATGGTCTAGATCAATTCGTGACTTCGCATGTCGCTAGTTCCAGTGTCATATTCCTTTGACTCCTCTAATGTGCAAGTTAGCGAAATGCCAATCGCTCACCATGTGTCCTCTGGCTTCAACGACCAAGATTGTTTCGCGACTTTGTGTATCGCGAGTTTCCACACCATGCTCCTTTGACTCCTCAAATGTAAAAGTCAACGAAATTCCAATCGCTCGCCACATGCCCTCTGGCTCCAATGGCCAGGATTGTTTCGTGACTTCACGTCTCGTCTCCCTGGATAATCAACGGTCCATATCTCTCCTCGATTCGACGACTCAGATCATGTCGTGACTTCACACTTCGTGAGTTCCTACAACTCTGCCTTTGACTTCTCCAACTCCCGAGTTAGTGAAATGCTGATCTTTCGCCACGTGTCATCTCTGAAGATGGACGGTTCCGATGACTTCAAAACTTGTCTCGTGCACTTTCCTTAGGATCCAACCATTGTTGGTCTATTCACTTAGATCTAACGACTGAGATATGATCTCCTCATCTGTGCTTCCTCCTGTCTGAATTCATATCTGACGACCATTGGGAATTCGGGATGGGTGATCCAACGATCACTGTTTCTCTTCACTGTTGAGCTTACGCTTCTGTTCTTGCCATGCCATTATCGTTGCACTGTTGATCTTGCCATCATTGGAAAATAAGTATACTCTCATCATGTTGATCTTGTCATCAATGACAAACAAGCATACTTTTTCTTTTGTCTATATATATGCCAACAATCTCGCCCTTTGGCATTGATGGCAACCTTGAAGAACCTGAAGAACTTCACTACTCTGCTTGAACATCCAACCATACCAATGTAGCATCCTTACACACTGTAGCATCCTTACCATTACCACACTTTCTCTCCCTTTGACTTCAATGTCAAAGAAGAAATATGCTCCCCCTGAGTTGTTGTAGTACATCTCAAAGGTATCAGATATGCAACAAGCACATACTCCCCCTCACAAGGTAAACAGATTAGACGAAAGAAGATATAACCCCCAACTTCTGATGAAGATATCCAAAAGGTGTTGCTGCTAACGGTTTAGTAAAGATGTCATCTATCTATTATGTAGAAGGAATATAATTCAACTGAACAACTATGATTGTAACTTGTTCTCTAAGAAAATGATATTTTATTGATATATGCTTAGTCTTTGAATGAAGTACATGATTCTTGGAGACACTAATGGCACTGGTTTTATCACAGTGAAGTGGGATGGGATCAATATAAGTTACCTTCAAATATGCAAGAGTTTGTATCATCCATAAAATATGAGTGCAGCAAGTAGCAGCAACAATGTATTCTACCTCTGTAGTTGATAAGGAAATAGATCCCTGTTTTTTACTAATCCATGTTACTAACGAGTCACCTAGGAATAATGCACCTCCACCAGTGCTCTTTCTCTCATCCACACAATTTTCCCAATAAGCATTTAATTGAAAATTCTGATTTCTAGGATACCACAGACCATAAGTCATTGTTCCCTTAAAGTATTTGAATATCCTTGTTACAACTACTAAATGAATCCGTTTAGGAGCAGACTGATAACGACCTACCATTCCAACAACTTGCATTATATTAGGACGAGATGTTGTGATGTACAAAAGACTGCCTATCATTGATCGATATGTCATTTGATCAACATTAGGTGAAATATCATCCTTACTGAGCTTGCAACCAACCACCATAGGTGTACTAACAGGAGAAAAATCTTCCGTCTAAAACTTCAACATCCCTTTCAAATATTTTTCTTGAGAGATAAAAATTCCTGCAGAACTCTGATTTACTTGTAAACCAAGAAAATATGACAGTTCTCCTATCATGGACATCTCAAACTCTGTTTTCATAGAATTAGCAAACCACTGGACAGAAGAATCATTAGTATAACAAAAAATAATGTCATCTACATAAACCAAAACAGCTAGTAAATCATCACTTTCAGTCTTAATGTATAGATTGTTGTCAACAATACCTTTCTTGAACCCTTTGTCTTGTAAAAATTTGTCCAGTTTATAATACCAAGCTCGTGGTGCTTGTTTCAATCCATATAAAGCCTTCTTCAGCTTGCAGATATAGTCAAGATTATCTCTCAATTAGAATCCTTCAGGGTGCTCGATATATATTTCTTCGTCTAGATCTCCATTAAGAAATGTCGACTTAACATCCATTTGATAAACTTTAAAGTTCTTATGACATGAATATGTAAGAAACATTCAGATGGCTTCCAATCTTGCCACTGGGGCAAAGGTTTCATCAAAATCATGTCCTTCAACTTGTGCATACCCTTTACAGACCAATCTAGCTTTATTCCTAACAACTTGTCCTTTGTTATTCATTTTATTCTTGAACACCCATTTGGAGCCTATTACATTCTTATCTCTAGGTCTAGGAAAAAGCTCCCAAGTATTGTTCTTCTCAATCTGATCAAGCTCTACATTCATAGCACTAACCCAATCATCATGCTTGTTGGCTTCATCAAAATTTTTAGGTTCAATCATAGATAGAAAAACAACCTGAGATTTTTTTAAGTCTTTAATGAATTTCTTTCTTGTCTGAACTCTTTTATTTATATCTCCAATTATTTGATTTTCAGGATGATTCTTTCTAACTATTCTGAGAGGTGTTTTTGTTTCTTTCTGCTGATCTGTGTCAGCCTGAGTATTTGTGTCTTCATCTGATTCAGATTCTTATATTTCTAATCCTTGGACCTGTTCATCTTCAACTTCAACTATATCTTTTGTGCTTGGTTCAACATTACTTACATTATGTACTGGGATTTCTTCATCAAATTTTATGTCGATACAATCAACCAATTTATGCAGCCTCTTATTATAACATCTGTATCTTTTATTGTTTGTAGAATAACCTAAGAAGATACCTTCATCAACCCTGTCATCATATTTGCCAATATTTTCATCATTATTCTTGATGTAACATTTACACCTAAAGACTTTAAAATGCTTGATTGAAGCAGGTCTTCCAAACCATAGTTCATAAGGAGTCTTGTCACTGTGTGGCCTGAGATGATCTTTGTTAAGGATATGAACAGTTGTATGGATTGCTTCCACCCAATATGTCTGAGCAATATTCCTTTCATTCATCATTGATCTGGCCATCTGCTGAACTGATCTATTCTGCCTCTCAACTACTCCATTTTGTTGTGGAGTCCTTGGAATAGTGTATTCTCATTTGATTCCATGTTTATCACATAACTCTTTGAATTTCCATGAACTAAACTTTCCTCCTCTATCAGACCTTACTGTCTTCAATCTTTTTCCTGTTTGATTCTCAGTCAGAGCCTTAAACACTTTGCATTTTTCAAATGCTTCAAATTTTTCCTTCGAAAATGCAACCCATGTTAGTGTAGAACAATCATCAATAATCAACATAAAATAGTTTTCTTTTCCTATACCTTTTTTTCTTGATAGTCCACATAAGTCCATATGTACTAACTGGAGAGGTTTTTTTGTTGAAGGAAAGTTTTTAGATTTGAACTGTGTCCGAGTAAGCTTTTCTATCTGGCAAGGTTTACAAACAAAGTCATATGGCTTTGATATCTTTGGAAGATATTTTACTGCCCCATTGTTTTTAAGCTTGATTATTTAGGTGTTCGGGTCTCCTATGCCATAGCCAACTTTCATCATAGTTGCTTAATTGACATTTTTTTTTTTTTTGAACACATAGACATTGTTTTCTATTCTTATCCCTTTTGCAACCAATTGTCCTGAATTCACAGACTTTATTTTACAATCTTTAGAAGTAAAAGCAACTTCACATCCTCTATCACAAACTTGACTGACACTTAGTAGGTTATGTTTCAGACCATCTACAAACAACACATCTTGAGATTTTCCTTTGCCATTACTTAGACTTACTATTCCTTTACCTTTTATTTTTCCTGGTGCATCATTTCCAAAAGTTACATTCTCTTATTTTCTTTCACTTAGAGTTAGAAACTTACTTTTTTCCCTAGTCATATGTTTGGAACATCCACTGTCAATATACCAGGGATTCTTTTATCTTTGTGTTGATAAAACTAGTCTACACTTGTCATCTTATTTCTTCTTCCAAACCTTGAAATTTTCAGCAGTGAGATTCAAATCTGGCTTATAATTCCTTAAGTGACAATCTGCAGCGTTGTGTCCATAGTTATGGCAGACGTAACATTTTGGTTCACTGAATAACAGATCATAATGATTGTTATGCTCATAATTGTTGTTATGTTTCACCTGGGTCCTTTTCCAACCATCACATGATTTATAGTTCGTGGTTGTTTGTTTCTTGGCTATTTCGATCTTTGTTGTGGCAGATAATTATTCCTTGAGTATCTTGATTGCTCATATCTAAATCTTAAAGAACAAGTTATAGCTTTGTGTCCAAAGTTAGAATAGAAAAAACAATATCCATAGAAAAATCCTTTGTACCTGGAAAAAGATTGTCTTCTTTGAGCAGGTTGATTTCTTCCATGCTGATAATTTGTTTGATCTATAGATTCGGTTCTAGTACTTTTTCTTTCATTTCTTCTCGGTGGCTGATTTTCTTTCTTTGTTTCTGCAGAGTGGTTGTTGTCAATGATTGTAGATTTGACAAGCTTGATGGATTATGTATTACTTAGATAATCACTACTTGATCCTTCTTCATAGCCTAAGCCAGCTTTCAACTTTGGATTCCTTTGTTGATTTAGAATGGAGGTTAATCATTCTGATGCTTTAATACTTGACATATTTTGGTGATACAATGCCTTAACTTCTCCATCCCTTTTCTACTTTTTACTATCTCTTCTTCTAAGGCTTCACATCTCCTTTTCTTCTCTGATAATCGTTGTTTCAGAATGTCCTATATTTTTTTTGCCTCTTCTAACTCCACTTTTATCAAGGAAAAATCTTCATCAGGTTTTTTACCATTCATTTTAAACTGTATCAACAATTGTTTTTGTTTTCTCTTCTTAAATATGAGTCTGTCAATTTCTTCCAAAGCACTGATTAATTCACCTTCCATATCCACCTCAGTTGCATCGTCATCCATGTCACCTCATGTGTGTTCATCATCAATATCTCCCATAGCCATAAGCATAAAATCATTCACTTTGTCTTCGTAGGATGAATCACTATCTATGTCTTCTGAGGAGTCGTCATTGTTTGCACATAAACTTTTCTTTTTACCATATTTCTTAAATTTGTATTTATTTTCATCATCAGAGTTCTGGTCCCTTTTCTGGTGAGGACACTTAGATGCAAAATGACCTATTTTACCACAGTTAAAGAATTTGAAGGGAAACTTGCCTTGGTATTTGTCTGATCATTTATTTAATCTTCTCACAAATTTTGCCTCAATATCGTCTAGTTCTGAATCAGTATTCTTGTTTGCTTTAAAAGATGCTTCTCTAGTAATGGATTTTTCTTTACTAATTCTCATTTCATATGCAGTTAGTGTTCCTAGAAGTTGATCAATGGACATAGTTTTAAGATCATTTAGTTCTTCTATTGTAGAAATTTTTGGATTAAATTTATCAAGTAGAGATATTAAAATCTTCCGAACTAAAAATGATTCTTCAATCTTCTCACCAAGACCTTTCATGGCATTCACAAGTTCTTCAACTCTTAAAAAATACTTGCTAACTGTTTCATCTTCATTCATCTTTAGTTGTTCAAATTTCAATCTATATGTTTGAAGTTTGGCATCTTTTACTTTCTCATTTCCTTCATAACTACTAATAATTTTATCCCACATTGCTTTGGAAGATTCAAGATGCATCACCTTTACAAAGTCATTTTTAGCAAGTCCATTCAAAATAGCATTCATTGCCTTTGCATTGAAACTAAATTCTAACTTATCATCTTTAGAAGCTAGCACAACAGGCTTTATATATCTAGGTTCTACTACATCCCAAACATCAACACCTAAGGCCATTATGTATGTTCTCATTCTAACCTTCCAGAAGGCAAAATTTGTTCCATCAAACAGAGGAGGCTTATTGGTTGAATTCCCTTCATGACTTGTCATGTTTAAGCTTACAGATCTACCTTTAAATAAAAGGAACC
>SNQJ01S0015163.1:57847-79993 GCA_010110895.2 Picea sitchensis
ACTGTGCTTAAACAATTTATGAATATTCAAACAATTTTTAATCTCTTCCAAGTGACCATCAATATTATACAAGATATGAACAACATAAATAATGAACATCAATCACACATAAGATATACACAGAGACAAATTTTCACGAGGAAACCCATAAAGGGAGAACACCTCTTCTTCTTTGAATGATAGGCAGTCTTTTAAGTTCTGTACATCATCTATCTTTGAGCACCAACTCAAAAGGAGGCTACCACTTCAGTTTTGCAAGCTGCAACTTGATGAGAGTACCAACTCTCTGGTTTCTCTAGCACCCACTAGAAGGAAGCACCAACTCCTTGAGTGTTCCAACACCAATTGGATGGAAGCACCTACTTCCACTTATACAAGCACCAACTTGCATAAATAAAACTCTGTGTTTTCCCAAGCACCACCCTGCCACCCTGTTTTCTAGCCACAACTAGATGAAAGCTTCAACTTCCAATATTCAAGCACCAACTTGAATAATAGAGGACTATAGTCATCCCTAGCACCACCTTACCTCCCTAGTTATAAATAAATGATTGAATAACCAAAAATACAGGTATGTCAATTCTTACCACTTCTTCTTTGTTTTGCAATTCTTCTCTGCTTCACTATTCTTCTGCTCTGTTCATACTTGACTTGATTTGCTATCTCTTTCTATCTGTTCTTTCTCTGTTCCTCTCAAGCTCTTTGGTATGTTTTCATTCTGCGCTATTCACCTTTTTTGTTCAGTTCAACTTCTATTTCTCATCTCTGAGTTTGATCTCAGACTGTGCGTACTGTGATTTTTCTTTCTCCTAGTTCAACTCATTTTTCAGTGAGAACAACCCACCTCACATAGTGACATCATTTCTCTTTTATGCTCTCCACCACTTTAGTTACACCTCAAATCTCCAAAGAAACTCATCAGCCACTGAATCGCCAAACGTCCACGAACTATGATTCAGTACAACTAATTGAATTGTAATTGATCAATTAACCGTGAAGTGAAATAATGGCCCTTCGTTCAGATTCTCAAATAATCAGGACCGTTGGATTACATCCGCAAGGTCTCGCGTGTATCTCATATGACCACTTGTTGTGATTGAATGCTAAACATAAAGTGATTTTGCAATTTCGCGTTTCAGGTGATCTTGTGATGAGACATCTCGACTCTCCCATGTTGTGATCTTTGAAATGGAGCTTAGATGGGCTAGCTCCTTCCTCTCATATGACCACTAGTTGTGACTAAACACTTATCCAGAAGGCACTTCGCAACTTGCGACTTCAGGGATCTTGGTATGACTTGTCTCGACTCTCCCAAGTCACGATATCTGAAATAATCCATATCGGATCAACGATTTAGATCTCTCCCTTTGATGGACGACTGTGATCATGTAGTGATTTCGCGATTTCCTGCTATGAGTTGCCTCATAATTCCCAACTTGCGAAACTCCAAAATGGAGCTTAGAAAGGTGCTAGCTCCTCCCTTCATCCTTCGACGATGTGACCTTGGCTATGCTCACAGGCCAAACATTCAAGCGCTTCACTTGTCAGATCAACGGTCTAGAACTTTGGTGATCCGACGGTCCAGATCAATTCGCAACTTCACATGTCATGAGTTCCTGTGTCATATTCCTTTGACTCCTCCAATGTGCAAGTCAACGAAATGCCAATCGCTTGCCATGTGTTCTCTGGATTCAATGACCAGGATTGTTTCGCGACTTCGCGTATTGCGAGTTTCCACACCACGCTCCTTCGACTCCTCCAATGTGCAAGTCAACAAAATTCCAATCGTTCGCCACATGTCCTTTGGCTCCAACGGCCAGGATTGTTTCGCGACTTTGTGTCTCGTCTCTCTGGACAATCAACGGTCCATATCTCTCCTCAATCCGATGACTCAGATCATGTCTCGATTTCGCACTTCATGAGTTCCTACAACTCTGCCTTTGACTTCTCCAACTCATGAGTCAGGGAAATGTTGATATTTCGCCACGTGTCATCTTTGAAGATGGATGGCTCCGCAGACTTCGAAACTTGTCTCGTGCACTTTCCTTAGGATCCAACCGTTGTTGTTCTATGCACTCAGATCTAATGGTTGAGATCTAATCTCCTCATCTGTGCTTCCTCCTGTCCGATTTCAGATCTGACGACCATCAGGAATTTGGGATGGGTGATCCAATGATCACTATTTGTCTTCACTATTGAGCTTATGCTTCTGTTCTTTCCATGCCATTATCACTGCGTTCCTTATCTTGCTGTCATTGGAAAACAAGTATACTCTTGTCGTGTTGATCTTGCCATCAATGAAAAACAAGCATATTGTACCCTCTGTCTGTAAATATGCCAACAATGACACCAACAAAGCTCAACCCTGACTGCATGGAACAAACATCCACTGATCAGATAGTGGACACACAGGTGAATTGCACTCGCCAACAGAGGATCCAACTTTATCGGGTTGTCAAGGCAGGGAAACTCCTACACCAAGGAAAGTGGCTCACTCGGGGCCAAATTCAACAGAATTTTCCTGACCTGATGGGGCAACCCAATGCAATGGAGACCATTGCTTCCTAAGGGAGGAGTACTTATCCAAGTGGATATTGGTGGCCACCCACCTATTCCAACTGGCTCCTCTTGACAGATTTTAATTCAACATGCTCTTTTGTACTTCTTTGTAATTGTGGGTTCTACACTTCTGGGGTTGTCTAAAGCCCTACGCATATTCCAGGTGGATACTGGTGGCATCCCACCTAATCCAGCTGACTTATTTTGTATGTTTTCATGTCAACATTTCTTGTTGTACTTCTAGGGTCGTTTTGGAGCCTTAAACAATGTTTTTTTGGCTCGCTACAATCAAACTATAGACAGAGTCAGAGTTTGACGACGTAATGTGTATTTCTCTAAAAAGACCTTTCCAACGGGCTATTACGCACCGAAAACAGAGGTTGTATGCAAAAGTTACGACCCCGGGAAGTTGAGGTATCAATTTATTCATAGGGGTCCACATAACTTTTGGTGTTTCATCTCCTAGGGTTAGGTTTTTGGATGTCTAGGGTTTCGACATTCATGAGTAATATCAAAAAGGCCTCTGAAGTCTCATTGTAATCATTATTCTTAGACATATGCGTGTAGCAGCCACATCTCTTCTCAGAGATAGCTACCACCATTCGAGCAAGTGTTTCAGTTCTGCAGTCTTACATTTTCAGCCTATTTCATTTATTCAAGAGAAGATATTGTTCACTGGATATATGTGTTGTTCTTCATATCTCTGTGTTTATTGTATTAAATTTGTTAATCAATTCGTTCCGCTCCTAAATCCAGATCAATACAATAACAAAAAATAATAATTTAAAAACTATTATTATTAAACATGTTTTTCTATAATGTACAAAAAATTACCAAATTGATTTTTTTTGCTATATTTTTTATGTAAATTTCAATGGACAAATAAGGAGAAAACCAATATATGCTAGTAGGCATGTCCAAAAAATTGTACAAGGAGATGGTGAAAGAAATGAACACAATTGCATCATATGAGTCATCCTAACACCAACGTGCACTAGTGGTTTGTAATTATTGATTTATTATTTAATGTACATCGAATTTAATTATCACATGGAATATTAATTTTCAATTGTTTTGTTGCAAAGAAGAAAAATAAAATGAAACCCATTTAGCACATAACAAAAGACGATGAAGAAAGTGTTGATCACAAACTTTGTGAGTACTTATGGTTTCATCTTTACTTAAGATTTCATATTTGTTGTGATATTTATATTTAAATAGTTAATTTACATTCGTCCATGGATGTCTTCTAATAAGTGAAAACATACGAAGAAGATCCAACCGAATAATTGATTGACATTAGGTTAAATATGGGTTGTGAGTATATGTTGAAGTGTCAACGTTTAATTGAACAATTTGTAAGTAGTTGTGTTGTCTAACTTCCCTTGTTTTATAATTAATGGAACAAGAAGAAATCTTTATATTGATTATGTTTTGTAATTGCGTATTAAACATGCAAAAAAAAATAGAAAGTGTATCCCACATAAGAGATTTTGAGAGACTACATATAGCATGGCTTCGAAATAATGTGTATTGTTTATGAAACAATAGCTGCTATGGTACACCTTTTGATTTATAGAATCATGTATATTCTACTATATAAATGCAAATATACCTATCACATTTTATTTCTATGTTTGTGGATGGAACATGAAGAGGCGGAACATAAAAAATAAGTCGATCAAAAAAACAATAGGTTAAATAATCAAATTACAATATTGCCTACACGTGATAAAGAAATGATGCATGCATGGAGCTCGAGTGATGAATGTAAATCAATATAATTGAATGTTACTACAAATTGTATGTTTTGGATTATTTATTTGTGAAAATCAAAGATTTTGTTTAATGTACTCGAAATATTGTCCCAATTGCTTGAGGACATGTTACAAATAAGTGTAACAGTTACATATTGACATTTTGTTTAATGTATTGGACATACTGTCCCAATTGGATGTTGATAGGTTACCAATGAGTGTAATAATTACATATTGGTTGCATTTTTATTATTATGGACCTTTACGTTGTTTCATTTTGTGTGATGATGGGCCTCTTATTCATATATAATAAAATGGGTCTCTTATTTTATTACATTGTCAAACGCTGTAAAATGTTGTGTTGTTGATTAATTGATATATGGATGATTTACATTGTTACAAATAATAGAGGTGTAATCCGTTGGATGACACATTAATGCAATCATTATATCAAAAGACAATAACAAAATTACAAAAATCAATATTATTATAAAAAATATTTGATTTTGAGATTATGAATTGAATTTTTGTAAAAAAATATTTAATTAAAATATATACATATTGGTGCATTCTATTCTTTTGAACTCACTAAATGGTGTGTGTGTGTGTTGGTGCATTCTTTTTTTGGTGTGTTGTCAATGTTGTCATTGATGTCAACTGAGAATGGTGAGAAGGAAATAAGGAATTGCGAGAAACAGGTTTGAAAGAAACTATATCAGGGACCGTTGATTATCGTAGATGATAAATCTATGGCGCACATTCATATCGGTGCATGTAAGCAAATAGAAGTTAACAAAAGAGAGAGGGGTCCATCTCCAAAGTCCAGAAACGCAAAGTCCCAATGAGATCTGGACCATTGGATTGAGGAAAGTTGTGGGTTGTCGATCGGACGAGAACGGAGAATCGGGAATTGAGAAACGGAAGAAAGGAATTGCTAACTTCCGGCATCGCGAAGTGTGAAGATGAGATCTGGGTCATCGGATCACAGAGGGTTGTGGACCGTTGATTTGACATGGTGAAGTTTGAAAGTTCAGACATCGAAGAAAGGAGGAGAGCTAACTCGCGAGTTCGCTAAACGTGAAGTCTTGAAGTGCTTGGACCCAAGTCACAACCAATGGTCACATTAGCGGAGAACAGGGGAAGGAGCTATCGTCATTGGGATCTACCTCGGAGTTTCGATAGTTGGGAGAGTCAGGGTGACTCACAGCAGAATATCCAACTTGCGAAGTCGTGAAGCGCCTTTTTGATTGGCGTGTGGTCACAACCAGTGGTTACATGGAGAGGAATTTTTGCGCCCGGTGCTAGTTCGCATGGGTATAGTTCGCGAGGACCCAATGTAATTTGAACCGTTGATCTTTGGCTTCCTCCTCCATCAAGATCTCAATTTTTCAAATCTGTCGACACTGTATTTTACACATTGAAAAGTCAAAAAGCCTTTGCGTGTATAATCCAACGACGTTGATTAAATAGACATTCTGAACAAAGGGTTGTTTCAATTCGTGATTTCTTGATCAGTTACGATTCAGTTATACTAACTAAATCATTGTTCTTGGGCGTTCGAGATTTGTAGTGTAACAGATTATGAGAGTATACATAAAAGAAAAATGTTGTGACAGAGTGAGGTTGTCGTTTCTCTGTAAAATGAGTTGAACTGTATGTAATGAGAATTACAGTATGAATAGAGAGAGAACAAATTCAGAAATGAAGAACAGAAGCTGGACAGAGCAAAAATGGTGAAAAGAGCATAATGTATAAGAACCTAAGAGCATGAGAAGAATAGAGAAAAACTAGATGGAAAGAGATAGAAAGTGGAGCCAAGTATGAACAGACAGAAGCAGAGTAGAATTACAGAACAAAAAAGAGACAACAAGTGGAGCCAAGCATGAATAGACAGAAGCAGAGCAAAATTGAAGAACATAGAAGAAGTGATAAGTGTTGAAATATGTGTATTGTTGTAAGGTATTATTCAAGCAAAGATTTATAATCAGGGTGGTAAGGTGTGCTAGGGAGGATTGTTGTCCTATATTATTCAAGTTGGTGCTTGAATAATGGGAGTTGTATCTTCCATCTAATTGTGGTTAGAAAATAGGGAGGTAGGGTGGTGTTGGGGAAAATGAAGAGTTTTATGTGTGCAAGTTGGTGTTGGGGAAAATGAAGAGTTTTCTTTGTGCAAGTTGGTGCTTGTATAAGTGGAAGTAGGTGCTTCCATTCAGTTGGTGCTGGAGATCATAAGGAGAAAATATGCTTCTTTCTAGTGGGTGCTAGAGAATCTTGAGGGTTGGTGCCCTCTACAAGTTGTAGCTTGTTAAAGAAGAGGTTGTAGCCTCATTTTGAGTTGGTGCTCAAAGATAGATGATGTACATAACTTAAAATACTGCTTATCATTCTAAGAAGAAGAGGTTTTCTCCCTTTATGGGTTTCCTCATGAATATCTGTCTCTGTGTATATCGTATGTGTGATTAATGTTTATTATTTATGTTGTTCATGTATCGCATAATCTTGATGATCACTTGGAGAATATTAAAAATATTTTAACAGGAATAATATTGTTTAAGCACAGTGACAACTGATTCAACCCCCCCCTCTTAGTTGTCTTAGTAATTTCAACAATTGGTATTAGAGCAGGTTCCTTTTATTTAAAGGTAGATCAGTAAGATTAAACATGACAAGTCATGAAGGGACTTCAACCAATAAGCCTCCTATGTTTGATGGAACAAATTTTTCTTTCTGGAAGGTTAGAATGAGAACATACATTATGGCTTTAGGTGCTGATGTTTGGGATGTGGTAGAGACGGGATATACAAAACCTGTTGTGCTAGCTTCCAAAGATGATAAGTTAGAATTTAGCTTCAATGCAAAGGCAATGAATGCTATCTTGAGTGGGCTTGCTGAAGCTGAGTTTGTAAAGGTAATGCATCTTGATTCTGCCAAAGAGATGTGGGATAAACTTATTCGCAGTTATGAAGGAAATGAGAAAGTAAAAGATGCCAAACTTTAGACATATAGATTGAAATTTGAACAACTGAAGATGAATGAGGATGAAACAATTAATAAATATTTTTTAAGAGTTGAGGAGCTTGTGAATTCCATTAAGGGTCTTGGTGAGAAGATTAAATATGCACTCTTAGTTCAGAAGATTTTAAGATCTCTACCTGATAGATTTAATCCAAAACTTTTTTCAATAGAAGAACTGAATGATCTTAAAATTTTGCCTATTGATCAACTCTTAGGAACTCTATATGCTTATGAAATGAGGATTGGTAAAGATAAATCCACCACTAGAGAAGCATCTTTTAAAGTAGACAAGAATACTGATTCAAAATTAGATGAGATTGAGGAAAAATTTGTGAGAAGGTTAAAGAAAGGATCAGGCAAATACCAAGGCAAGCTGTCATTTAAATGTTTCAACTGTGGTAAGATAGGTCATTTTTCATCTAAGTGTCCTCACAAGGAAAAAGACCAGAACTCTGATGAAAAGAAATACAAATTTAAGAAATATAGTAAAAATAAAATTTTGTGTGCAAATAATAATGACTCATAAGACATAGATAGCAATTCATCTTGTGAAGATAAAGTGAATGATTTTATGCTTATGTCCATAGGAGACCTTGATGATGAATACACAGGAGGTGACATGAATGACAAATAAGTAGTGGTTGATATGGAAGGTGAACTAATCAGTGCTTTAGAAGAGATTGACAGGCTTAGACTTAAGAAGAGAAAACAAAAACAATTGTTGATGCAGTTTGAAAAGAATGGTAAAGAACCAAGTGAAGATTTTGTTTTGTTAAAAGTAGAATTAGAAGAAGCAAAGAAAATATAAGATATTCTAAAACAACAATTAGCATATAAGAAGGGGAGATGTGAAGCTCTGGAAGAAGAAGTAGTGAAATCTAGAAAAGAGTTGGAGAAGTTTCAAGCCTTGTATCACCAAAATATGTCAAGTATCAAAGCCTGAGAAGAACTGAATAACATCATGAGTAAACAAAGATCCCCATTGATAAAAACTGGTCTAGGTTATGAAAGTGGTTCTAGTAGCAGTCAAACAGAAAACAAAGAATCAACTAAGATGATCAATGATCCAGGAGCATCGTTAACAAGTACATGTTGCAGACAACTTGGTGCCTGAGAACCAATTCAGAACCTCGAACGTGAGCCAATACTGCAATATTTTGCAGCTGATAGAAAACAATAAAAGGAAAGATCATGCATGTGGAAAAAATGAGCACCACACGTGACCTGGGAGTTAATCCCAATCTCAATGTAACCACAGTTAGATAGCATTAGTTTGTTTTTTTTTGTATAAAGAGAGGTTCTGTACACCCTAAAGGGGTGGACACTAGTTGTGAGCAAGTAGAGTTTCAGAGTAGCGACTGTTGTTTGATTTTAGCTGTAACCTTTTCTTGAATTGAATGAAGATAACATAGGAAATATGATCCAAATGTGTGAGACTATGTTGTGTGTAATTTCCCTGTTGTTGTCATCAATCTTTTCAAGAATGAATGAATCTTGCTACGGGTGTATGTAGCTATGAAATGCTTGCATAAAATTTAAATTGTTTTTCTTCGTAAGCCGGTGCAAAGTGTGCACACATTCTGCAAGGAGTGCGTTGATAGGGTTGGTTTTGACTCGTAAAGCTTAGAATAAATAGCATAAGATAGTCCAACAAGTGTGTTGACAGAGTCTGTTTTGACTCGTAAGCTCAGAAGGAACAACGTAAGAATTCCTTTGCAGGAAGTGTAAAACCATTGCTACAAGGTGTGCTTAGTCGTCACAAGAATTCAAGATCTTGTGTAAACATCTGTTGCAAGGAGTGAAAAGACCTGGAATTCGATGAAGAGTCGAAGTGATTCTCTAAATATGTTGAAGAATCAAGAACAATGGGACGCCAGGACATCGAGAAATGATTCTTTTCAAGAACCTTTGAGTCTGAGTTGGAGAATTTCCCAGAAAAGCAAGAAGTGTTGGGAGGTCAAGATCTTGGAAGGAATTAAGCTCACAAAGGATAGAACTTTCCAAGAAGTGTGAACGAGATCCAAGAAACAAACTCGTAGGTAGGATAAAGGGCGAAGCCTTTGATCCTTTCCGAAAATCTTCCAAGTCTGAAGAAAGAGTAAGCTCAGGGAGAAATATTTGGACCGTCTGATCAACGTCTAGACAACGAAGAGCAAGCACGAAGGAGATAAAATCTCAGCCATTTGATCTAAGCGCCAAAGCCAAGATCTCAGCTGTTCGATCAGAGTGCAAACAAAGGATCTCAACCATCTGATCTGCGCGCAAAAGAATCGTAGCTGTTTGATCAAAGTAAAGTGCACTAACATTAAATATTTGAAAGTGTACAGGAGAATTAGACTTACAAAGTTCCAAAATCTTCAAGACTGTCCATTTTTCAAGGAGGAAACGTGACAAGAGATCAACATTTTGCTGACACGTTACTTAGAGAAGTCAAAGGTTGAGTCGTGAGAACTCACTAAACGCGAAATCGCGACTTGATCTAAGCCATTGATCAAATGAAGGATTTGGACCGTCGATCCAGCACCATCGCAATTTCGGGTGTCAGAAGGATGGAGGTACGGAGACTTCCAAAGTCACAAAATGCAAAACCTTGACTTGATCGCAGTCGTCAATCAAAGAAAGATCTGGACCGTCGATCTAGGTCCATTGCGATTTTGAATATCGGGAGAACGGAGCTAGCAACACTCCTAGAGTCGCAAAACACGAAATCGCAACACGCCTTTCAATTAAGCGCGTGGTCATTGCCAACAGTCACGTGAGAGAAGGGGCTTAGCCAAGAGAGATCTAGTGCCTAATTGCGCTGGAGCTTTAAAGTGTTAAGAGCCCACGGGTTCCATAGAACTTGCGCCTTAAGAAGAAGGGAGCCTAACCAGTTAATTGAGGTTCCTGAGGGGACAAAGAGTCAATCAGACTCAGTTTCTTGATCAATCCTAGACCGGGAGGTCGCGCAACCCTTAGGAGAGAAGGGGGGTCTGCATCAAGTGGTATCAGAGAAGAATTTGTGTTTGTAGACTGTAGACAAAAGAAGGACGGTGAAAGAATACAGTCTTATACCATCAAGTGGTATCAGAGAAGAATTTTTGTTTGTAGACCGCAGACAAAAGAATTTCAATAGGTGCAATCTCAAATAACCATACCGATATATCTAAAATATAATGAATGGTAACAAAAAATAAATATACATATCCATCCACCATGATTGCCACCAAAAAATAAGGTTATCCCACGTCTCCTCTGATCTCGTAACCATGATAGAATGACTCACCACACACGAATTGGGTGTGCCTTACTTACCTTCCGTCTGTGAAAGAAAGAATGGATCATGCCCAATGTATGGGGGTAACATATCAATAGTTCTCAATTCTCAATCACTGGTATCACCTTGAGTTGTGGTGTGGGATGGGAAGCCATTACTATCTCTATCCAATCTATTTACTAACAGGATTACCCGCCAAATCACCTGATGCCTGAAGAGTCTATTGTACCCATCGTGGTCTGAGGACGGTGAAAGAATACAGTCTGATACCATCAAGTGGTATCAGAGCATAATTTTTGTTTGCAGACCGCAGACAAAAGAAAGACAGTGAAATAATACAGTATGATACCATCAAGTGGTATCAGAGAAGAAGTTTTTCTTATAGAAAACAAGAAAAGGAGAGGAGACAAAAGAACTCAAAGTTGTACTCTGTGTGTGACAGACAATTGACACAATGCTGTCAAGGAGACAAGGAGAGCAACCTTTAGCTAATTGAGATGTAGAAAGGGAGATGCGAGAACTTCATGGAAGATTGGATGTGATGGAGGCAGCGTAGAGAAGAGCACTTGATACTAGAGACATCAACGATGCAGAGAGAGAGGAAGTTGTGGGCGAGAATTTCGTCGAAGAAGATGCAAGAGAGGATGTTGTTGAAGAACGCTTGCTGAGATCAGTTGCCAGATTGGGAGGCAAAGCCAAGATAGAGGTCCCAATGTATGAAGGCAATTTAGATGCTGAGGCGCTACTGTATTGGATAAGATCCATGGAAAAACACTTAGACTACGAAGAGGTCGATGAAGAGAAAAAGGTGAAATAGGCTGTCACCAAGATAAAAGGACATGCAATGTTGTGGTGGGATGAACTGCAGGCTAAGAGGAGAAACAAGGGAAAACAAAAGATGAAGAACTGGGACAAAATGGTAGCCAAGCTGAAGGCTAAGTTCATGCCCAAAGATTATCAAATCAATATGTTCAGGAAGATGCAAAAAATGAGACGAAAGGGGATGACAATTAAGGATTACACATAGGAGTTCTATAGGCTAAACATCAGAGCTGGACAAAGGGAGAGAGATGAAGAAAAAATTGTCAAATATATAAATGGCCTGAGATATAAAATCCAGGATGAGCTCAGCATGATTTCAGTAAGGACAGTAGAGGATGCTTATCAGTTCACATTGAAGGCAGAAGAGAAGTTGACCAGAAAGCAAAGCCAACGAGGTAGAGGTAAAAACTCATCCTTGAACAAAGGCAAGGGAGTTTCCCATGAAAAATCACATAGCTCCAAAAACGAGGCTGAAACTCCACATAATCACTCCGAAAGAGGAGGAAGTTCCCGAGGAAGATAGGGTGGTAGAAGAAACTCTTCTAGAGGAAGAGGCAGAGGAGGAATAAGGTGTTATGCCTATGGAAAGACATGACACATGTCTTGGGAATGCCCCAAGAAAAATAAAGGAGGAGAAGCTCACATTTCAGAAGCACAAAGAGGGAATGTTGAAGTAGAAGGAGCAGAGGATGGAACATCCCTGATGTTGAGAAATATTCTCTTAAAACCAGAGGCAGAAATTAAAAATCCAGTACAGAGGAACAATCTATTCAGGACAACTTGCAAGACTAAAGATAGAGTATGCAAGGTGATCATTGATAGTGAGAGCACTGATAGCTTAGTATCCACGGAGATGATGGAGAAATTGGAGCTGCAGACGACTGCACACCCAGAGCCATATAAAGTCTCATGGTTGCATAAAGGACACCAGGTAATGGTTACTAAAAAATGCTTGGTTGAATTCAAGATAGGAGGATATAGAGATGAAATTTTGTGTGATGTAATTCCTATGGATGTATGCCATATTTTGTTGGGAAGACCATGTCAGTTTGATAGGAATGTCATTCATGATGGGAGGAAGAATACATACACCTTGGAGAAGAATGGTAGGACACACATGTTGCTGCCAATAGAGGAGAAGAAAGTAAAGGAGGAAGCCATCACAAGCATACTTCTCATGAGCGGGAAGGAACTCTTGAAAGAAGTCAAGGAAGAACATAAGACACAGTTTGTTGTAGTGAGGAAACCTAGAGTTATCCTTACAAGTACTTCGATGGATGATTTGCCTGAAGAAGTTCAGGAATTGTTAGATAATTTTGTTAACATAGTGGTGGATCAACTGCCTAACTCATTGCTACCCATCATAAGTATCAACCATCATATCGATTTGATACTAGGAGCAAGCTTGCCAAACAAAGCAACATACAGATTGACACCTCGAGAGAATGAGGAGGTAAAGAACCAAGTCCAGGAATTGTTAGACAAGGGTTTGGTCAGAGAGAGATTGAGTCCATGTGCAGTACCAACTGTGTTGATTCCAAATAAAGATGGATGATGGAGAATGTGTACAGACTCGAGACCCATCAACAAGATCACTATCAGGTATACATTCCCTTTGTTAATAATATATGATTTGATGGACTGTTTAAGTGGAGCAAATTTCTTTTCTAAGATAGATCTAAAAAGTGGATATGACTAGATCAGAATGAGAGAAGGCGATGAGTGGAAGACAACCTTTAAGACAAATGAAGGTTTGTATGAGTGGCTTGTTATGCCATTTGGCTTAAAAAATGCCCTGAGTACTTTTATGTGGTTGATGAATGAAATACTAAAGGATTTCATTTGCAAGTTTGTGTATCTAGATGATATACTGATCTTTAGCAAGACTAAAGAGGAGCATTTGAGGCACCTGACACTAGCGATGAGGAGACTACAACAGGAGAAGTTGTTGATAAATCTGACGAAATCCTCTTTTATGAAGACATAACTCATTTACTTGGGTTTTGTGATCTTTGCAAATGAACTGAAGATGGATCCAAAGTAGGTGAAAGCGATCAAAGAATGGCCATCGCTAAGAAGCATGTTTGAAGTACGAAGCTTCCATGGATTAACGAGTTTCTATAGGAATTTCATCAGAGATTTCAGTGGGATTTGTGCACCAATGATGGATATAGTGAATAAAAGGCATAAGTCTTTTAAATGGACAGAGGAGGTCGAAAGGAGCTTCAATTTACTGAAGGAGAAAATAACAGAGCGACCAATTCTGGTCTTGCCAAATTTTGGAAAGATGTTTCAGGTGAGATGTGATGCCAGTGGTGTTGCAATTGGAGGAGTTTTGAGCCAAGACAATAGACTCGTTGCTTACTTCAGTGAGAAGTTGAACGAGACTATGAGAAAATACTCCACCTATGCCATAATTCAAGCCTTGAAGAAATGGACGTATTAGCTTGTCCCACAAGAATTTGTCTTGTATAGCGATAACCAAGCTTTACAATTCATAACCAGATAGGAAAAATTGAATCAGAGTCATGTGAAGTGGATTGAGTTTATGCAGAATTTTAGTTTTGTCATAAAACATATTGTTGGGAATGATAACAAAGTTGTTGATGCATTGAGAAGGAGATGTTTGATTCTGCAAGAATTTCAGGTAAAGACCTTGGGGTTTGAACACCTTAAATAAATGTACAACGATGACCCAGATTTCAAGGAATCATATGAAGCATGTGTGAATCCTATGTTGAGAGACAGAAGCAAGTGGATTGAGTATATGATTCAAGAGGGATTAATGTTCAAAGGCAATCAATTGTGCATACCAAAATGCTCAATGAGGGACAACCTTTTGAAGGAAAAACATAGCGGAGGATTGGCTTGACATTTTAGACATGACAAGACATTTGCACAGTTGAGCAGTTCATACTATTGGCTAGGTATGAGAACATATGTGATCAAATTCGTGAGTAGATGTAGAATCTGCCAACATGCAAAGGGTAAAAGACATAACACTTAATTGTATCAACCATTGCCCATGCCAGATAGGCCTTGGGATGCAATAAGCATGGATTTTGTGTTGGGATTGCCAAGAACACAAAGAGGATGTGATTCCATATTTGTGGTGGTATATATATTTTCAAATATAACACACTTTATCCCATTTCATAAGACTGGTGATGCAACACATGTTGCGAACCTATTCTTTAAGGAAGTTGTGAGACTTCACGGCCTACCCAAAAGCATTGTCTCGGACAGAGACACCAAATTTGTTGGTCATTTTTGGAGAACACTATGGAAGAAGCTAGGGACAAATTTGTCCTTCATCTCAGCTTATCACCTCAGATAGATGGACATACTGAGGTGGTAAACAAAATTTTAGGAAACTTATTAAGTAGTCTAGTCACCGAGCACCATAATCTGTGGGATCAAATTATACCACAAGCATAATTTACATACAACGATTCACCAAACAGGAGTACTAGAAAGAGCCCATTCCAAATATTGTATGGAATGCAACCCAGGGGAGTATCTCAGTTGAGAGACTTGGAACAGAGTGAGATCAAAAGCGCTAGAGAAAAAGATTTTGCAACAGAAATGCAGAAGCTCCATAGCTAGATCAGAGGGCATTTGCAGAGTTCTATCCAAGAGTACAAACGCAGAACTGATCAACATCACAGATAACTTCAATTTGAAATAGGAGATAAGGTTCTAGCACATCTCAGGAAGGAAAGGTTCTCTAGGGGGACGTATAACAAGCTAAAGATGAAGAAAATAGGACCATGTAAGATCTTCAGGAAGTTTGATGCAAACGCCTATGAGATTGAGCTACCAGATGATGTGGGCATAGCGCCCATATTCAACGTTTCAGACCTGTATCCTTACATGAAGGATGATATAGAGGGATCAATAGATCAAGATAAGATTCAGTGAGAGAAACAAATGCCTATAACAGAAAAACCACAAATGGAAAATATCATTGATCAGAGGATTGGTAAGAAGACTCAAAGGAAGGCCTATTTTGAGTATTTGGTCAAGTGGAAGGGACATTCGATAGAAGATGCCAGTTGGAAGAGTGAAGTTGATATCCAAAAGCATGGAAGGTCGGTGCAGGAGCTCATGGACAGGAGTCCATGAACTTTTGCCTAGGGGAGTATGATGCAGGAGCACCGTCAGCAAGTACACGTGGCAGACAACTCGGCACCTGAGGACCCATTCGAAACATCGAACACGAGCCAACACTGCAATCTTTTGCAGTTGATAGAAAACAATAAAAGGAAAAATCATGCACGTGGAAAAAATGATTACCACGCGTGACCTGGGAGTTAATACTAGTCTCGATGTAATATTTTGCATAAAGAGAGGTTTTGTACACCCTAAAGGGGTGAACACTAGTTGTGAGAAAGTAGAGTTTCAGAGTAGTGACTGGTGTTTGATTTTAGCTATAACCTTTTCTTGAATTGAATGAAGATAACAGAGGAAAAGTGATCCAAATGTGTGAGACTGTGTTGTGTGTAATTTCCCTGTTGTTGTTGACAATATTTTCAAGAATGAATGAATCTTGCTACTAGTGTATGTAGCTTTGAAATTTTTGCATAAAATTTAAATTGTTTTTCTTCATGAGCTGGTGCAAAGTGTGCACACAGTCTGCAAGGAGTGTGTTGACAAGGTTGGTTTCGACTCGTAAAGCTAAAAATAAATGGCGTAAGATAGTCCGCAAGGGGTGCACTGACAGAGTCTGTTTCGACTCGTAAGCTCAGGAGGAACAACGTAAGAATTCCTTTGCAAGAAGTGTAAAGAGACTACCGCAAGGTGTGCTCAGTCGTCACAAGAATTCAAGATCTTGTATAAAGATCTGTTGCAAGGAGTGAAAAGACCTAGAATTCGATGAAGAGTCGAAGCGATTCTGTAAAGAAGTCGAAGAATCGAGAACGGAGGGACACCAGGACAACGGGAAATGATTCTTTTCAAGAACCTTTGAGCCTGAGTTGAAGAATTTCCTAGAAAAGCAAGAAGTGTTGGGAGGTCAAGATCTTGGAAGGAATTAAGCTCAGGAAGGATAACACTTTCCAAGAAGTGTGAAAGAGATCCAAGAAACAGACTTGTAGGCAGGATAAAGGGAAAAACCTTTGATCCTTTCCGAAAATCTTTTAAGTCTGAAGAAAGTGTAAGCTCAGGGAGAAAGATCTGAACCATCCGATCGTCGTCCAGACAACGAAGAGAAAGCGCGAAGGAGAGAATATATTAGCCATTCAATCTAAGCGCCAAAGCCAAGATCTCAGTCTTTCGATCAGAGTGCAAAGAAAGGATCCCAACCATCTGATCTGCGCACTAAAATACCGTAGTCGTCTGATCAAAGTAAAGTGCACTAACATTAAAGCTTTGAAAGTGTACAAGAGAATCAGACTTACAAAGTTCTGAAATCTTCGGGACCATCCATTTTTCAAGGAGGACACATGATGAGAGATCAACATTTTGCTGATTCATTACTCAGAGAAGTCAAAGGTTGAGTCGTAAGAACTCGCGAAATGCGAAATCGCAACTTGATCTAAGTCGTTGATCAATGGAAGGATCTGGACCGTCGATCCAGCGCCATTGCAATTTTGGGTATCGGAAGGACGGAGGTGTGGAGACTTCCAAAGTCACGAAGCACGAAACCCCGACTTGATCGCAGTCATCTATCAAAGAAAGATCTGGACCATCAATCTAGGGCCATCGTGATTTCGGATATCGGGAGGATGAACCTAGAAGCACTCCCAGAGTCATGAAATGCAAAATCATGACAGGCCTTTCAATTAAGCATGTGGTCATTTCCAGTAGTGACGTGAGTGAAGGGGCTTAGCCAAGAGAGAGCTAGCGCCTAATTGCACCGGATCTTTAAAGCATTAAGGAAGAGCCTGTGGGTTCCATAGAACCTGCGCCTTAAGAAGAAGGGGGCCTAACCAGTTAATTGAGGTTCTTGAGGGGACAAAGACTCAATCAGACTTAGTTTCTTGATCGATCCTAGACCAGAAGGTCGTGCATCTCTTAGGAGAGAAGGGTGGTCTGGATCAATCAAGTTTCAAGTCAACAAACAGTCAAATTATGATCATACTCTGCAAACAAAAGTTAATAAAGATGAGTTGAGTTCTGAACAGGAACAAAGCCAACAAAATTTAAAACAATCAATTTCAAGAGGAAGGACAATATTCAGGTATCAAAATTTATTCTATGGTTACTATTATTATTGTTCTAATTTTGGTCATAAAGCTGCAAATTGTGGAATTAAGTTTAGAAGTATGCAACTAAGGAGGTCACAGAATAAACAATTGTTGCAACATAGAACTAGAAAGTCAATGAGTAGACAACAACATACCAATTATTTTGATCCATTGTATAATGAGCATAAATGTTACATTTTTCATAATTTTGGTCACAAAGCATTAGATTGTCATTTGAAGAATTACAAAGTAGATCTAAGAATAAATCTCTTAGCTGAAAATGTCAAGATATGGAAAAATAAAGAAAGTAATAAGTGTGGGTTAGTAATTTTTTTTCAAAGACAAAATGATCCTTGGTATATTGACAATGGATGTTCCAAACATATAACTGGAGAAAAAAGTAAGTTTCTGTAAGTGAAAACAAATCAGGGAATGTAACTTTTGGAAATGATGCACTAGGAAAAATAAAAGGTAAAGGAATGGTAAGTCTAAGTAATGGAAAAGGGAAAGCTCAAGACGTGTTGTTTGTAGATGGTCTGAAACATAATCTGCTTAGTGTCAGTCAAGTTTGTGACAAAGGATGTGAAGTTATTTTCATTTCTAAAGATAAAATGATAGTTGGTTGCAAAAGGCATAAGAACATAAAACAATGTTTATGTTTTGAAAGAAGAAAAAAAACAATGTCACTTAAGCAAGTATGATGAAAGTTGGATATGGCATATGAGACTTGGACACCTAAATTTTGATCATATAATCAAGCTTAGAAAAAATGGGGCAGTAAAAGATCTTCCAAAGATATCAAAGTTATATGACTCTGTATGTAAACCTTTCCAAATAGGAAAGCTTACTTGGACATAGTTTAAATCTAAGTACTTTTCATCAACGGAAAAACCTCTTTAGTTAGTACATATGGATTTATGTGGGCCATCAAGGAAGGAAGGTACAAAAAAAGAAAATTACTTCATGTTGATTATTGATGATTATTCTAGACTCACATGGGTTGCCTTTTTGAAAGAAAAATCTGAAGCATTTGAAAAATTCAAAGTGTTTAAGGCTCTGACTGAGAATCAAACAGGGAAAATATTTAAGGCAGTAAGGTTTGATAGAGGAGGAGAGTTTAGTTCAAGGGACTTCAAAGAGTTTTGTGATAAACATGGGATCAAAAGAGAGTATACTATTCCAAAGACTCCACAGCAAAATGGAGTAGTTGAGAGGTAGAATAGATCAGTTCAGCAGATGGAAAAGTCAATGATGAATGAAAAGAATATTGCTCAGACATATTGGGTAGAAGCAATTCATACAATTGTACATATTCTTAACAAATCTCATCTTAGGCCACATAGTGACAAGACTCCTTATGAGCTATGGTTTGGAAGACCTGCTTCAATCAAGCATTTTAAAGTCTTTGGGATTAAGTGTTATATCAAGAATAATGATGAAAATCTTGACAAATATGATGACAGGGCTGATGAAGGTATCTTCTTAGGGTATACTACAAACAATAAATGATACAGATTCTATAATAATAGGCTGCATAAATTGGTTGATTGTATTGAAATTAAAGTTGACGAAGAAATCTTGGTACGAGATGTAAGGAATGTTGAATCAACCACAGAGGATATAGTTGAAGTTGAATATGAACAGGTCCAAGAATCAGAAAGAGAAGACTCTGAGTCGGATGAAAATACAAATACTCAGGTAGACTCAAATAAGCAGATAGAAACAAAACCACCTCTCAGAATTGTTAGAAAGAATCATTTTGACAATTAGATAATTGGTGATATGAATAAAGGAGTTCAGACAAGAAGGAAATTGATTAAAAACTCAGAACAATCTCATATTGCTTTCCTATCTATGATTGAAACTAATTTTTTTTATGAAGCCAACAAGCATGACGATTGGATTAGAGCTATGACTGGAGAGATTGATCAAATTGAGAAGAACAATACTTGGGAGTTTGTTCCTAGACCTGCAGATAAGAATGTAATTGGCTCCAAATGGGTATTTAAGAATAAAATGAATGAACAATGACAAATTGTTATGAATAAAGCCAGATTGGTCTGTAAGGGGTATGCACATGTTGAAGGACAAGATTTTGATGAAACCTTTGCACCAGTGGAAAGATTAGAAGCCATCAGATTGTTTCTTTCCTATGCATGTCATAAGATCTTTAAAGTATATCAGATGGATGTTAAATCAACATTTTTTAATGGAGATCTAGAAGAAGAAGTATATATGGAGAAACCTGAAGGATTTTCACTAACAGATAATCCTTACTATGTCTACAAGTTGAAAAAGGCATTATATGGACTGAAACAGGCACCACGATTGATCCAGGGGATCAAATTTTTCTCAAAATTCAAAGTTCTTGGAATTGCTTCAAATCGAATGGGTGCATAGGCGTCATCGTCACGAACCCAACGCAACTCGAACGGGTTCAAATGGACGTCGGATGAGTGGGATATCGTGTTTTGTTCAAATTGTCAAACAGGGAAAAAAAATTGCTAACTATACAGTCCGTACGAATGCTGAGTTGGCAGGGTTGTACGACACGCCGTAGATGCTGAGTTGGCAGGGCCGTACGACATGTGGCAGGTGTTGGCTGGCAGTCATGTGGACGAATTAGCGTCTGACACGTGGCATATTTGTGGCGAATGGATTGGTGACACGTGGCCCAGGCAAGGGTTGTCACGTGTCACCTGGGCATTGGTTAAAATTTGTGGAGTTTGCAGGACTTGACCTTGCGACCTTCGGGCAGGGGAAGAGCTTTGGGAAGGGCTGCCCAACCGGTGCGCTCACCATTAGTTCTTAACTACTATATGGTTTAAAATTTATTTGAATTGAATAGTGTTTTGATTTGGGCGTGGTCTGGGTCGAGGCTAAGCCCTAGCCCCCATTCACATGTGAACTACCATGCGACCACCTGTGCGCGTGTTTCAAATGGATTCGGAGCCCCATGCGCCTGGACACTTGGCGCTTAACCTTTGGTTTTAAAACTCAACCCTTTTATTTGTGGAGGTGTGGTCATATGACCCATATGCCCAACGATTTTGCGGTTAGGGGGCTAGGTTCCCTAACCATCTTACAGCTTGCGTGGTTTTTCGGTTATGTGCCCGGTGCTAGGTTTTAGTATGAAAATGAGCACAAAGGCTAGGTTGGACACATAGAGGTGCAATTTGGCGATCCAGAGACAACAAGTTTGAAGGGGAACTTCTAGGAAGCCTATCTTCTTCAATTTTTGGCCAAATCAGGTGCCAAAAAAGCCTAGCTAGGGGTTTTTGGACGTTCTGAAGCCATTGGAGCCATCTATTTGGCATTTTGAGCATTGTAAATCACATATTTTAGCACTTTGAGCAAATAATATAAAATATCCATTGGAAGCTGGACCAGGAGATGTAGCCCAAGAGAGGGGTGAACTCCTTTATCATTTGTTGTGTTATGTGTTTACTATTCTCTGTATTTTGCTGGTTATTATTGCATCTTGAATGTGTAATTTCTATAAAAATTTGTGTTTTGCAAATTGATCCTTTTGCATAAGAACACTTAAAATAAAACTTGCAAATAATTTGAAGAATACAAGCTTTTATCATTTTCAGATCAAGTTGGTATCAGAGCTTAGGTTTTTGAAGGCTTGATTATTTGAAAGTGTTTTGTTTTCTAATGCTCACAATGTTGAAACTCACAAGAGGAGAAGGTCAACTTGTAGAGCCAAGTTCTCATCCTTCAAGAAGAAAGATTATATCATCATCTCAAACTTCAAGGAGGCATTCACCAAGAATGGCTCATGAAGAGAGTCATGAAAATATTCCTACAGAAGATGAAGATCTAAAAAAGGATTTCATGGAAATGAGAGAAATGATGAAAGTCTTGATGGAAGAAATGAATACAAGGTTGCAAGGTGAAGGCTCCAACCCTTCAAAGAACAAGGGAGACAGTGGTGATAAAACTCCAAGAGGAAATGGAGGGAATGGTGCTTCCCCACCTCCCTCACCTCCATCTTCCTCTTCTTCTACCAGTTCACAACCTCTTCCAAATTCTCCAAAGGGACATGGTAAAATTCCTCCACAAATTTCTTTGTTAAAGCTTGATATTAAATTTGAATTGCCAATGTACAATGGAGAGGTAAATGCTAAAAAATTAGATAACTGGATTCTTCAGATTGAGGTGTATTGTAGGATACAAAAAATTCAAAATGATGAAACTAAGATTCAACTTGCTTCTTTAAGATTGGATAGTGTAGCACTCATTTGGTGGGAAGCCAAGACTCAAGAGGACATGAAGAAACATGGTAAATTTTTAACCTTTTAGAATGATTTTATTGTTGCAATTAAAAAACAATTTTACCCATTGGCATATATGCAAAAAGTTATTATGGATTGACAAAATTTTAGACAAGCTAAAGGGAAACATGTGCAAAGCTTTACTCAAGAATTTAGGAGAAGAGATTTGGTTTTGGGAATAGATTTGTCTTCTCAAGAAACTTTACTCAAATACATTGGAGCTTTACATAGTTACTTGAGACATACAATACTCATGTTTAACCCTTCAA
>SNQJ01S0015163.1:80003-90308 GCA_010110895.2 Picea sitchensis
TCAGATGGATGGGTTTTCTACAACAATTCCACTTGGTCATAAGGTATAAGAAGGGCATTTATAACAAAGTTGATGATATGCTTTCAAGGCCTATTATTAGTGCTTCAGTTATTCTTAAGCATAGTCCTATTATGCATGAGAGCTATGTTGAGCAATATGCTTTAGATGCTGATTTTAAAGAAGTATATGCAACTTTGTGTCATTCTAACCGTGTTGAGGAATTGGATTACCATGTGCATGATAATATTTTGTATCATCTTGGCAAGCTACTTATTCCACAGGGTGAAATAATCAACATAATAAGAGAAACCCATTCATCTCTTATTGTTGGTCACTTTGGTGTAGACAAGATGGTGGCTAATTTGCAAAGGTACTGCTATTGGCCTAAAATGAGTGAAAGTGTTTCAAGATATGTTCGAGGATGTTCGTTATGTGCCACAAGAAAACCTAGCAATAGAAATATGGGTTTGTATACTCCACTTCCAGTTTCTTCTCGTCCTTGGGAAAACATTTCCATGGACTTTGTAGGAGATCTACCTATGTCTAAAAAAAATCATGATTATCTTTATGTTGTGGTTGATCGATTTAGCAAAATGTGTATTTTGATGCCTTGTAAGAAGCAGGTTAAAGCTGAGCAAACGGCACAAATGTTCTTTCAGCATGTTTGGGTACATTTTGGATTTCCTAAATCCATTATTTATGATCAAGATTCTCGATTTATTGGGAACTTTTGGTCAAGTTTATGGGCACTCTTGGACACCAAACTGAAAAAGAGCACAACTTTTCATCCGCAAACCGATGGTCAATATAACAATGGTGCATCTTCTTCGTGGTTATTGTAGCAAGCATCCTAAACTTTAGGATGAGCATTTACACTACATTCAACATGCTTACAACCGAGCTAAGCACTCTTCAACTCAAACATCGCCATTTGAAGCATGTTTTGGCTATTTGCCCAAATCTCCTTTAGATTTTATCTTTGAGAAGGATATTGCTATTGATGGTCAATATGACATTGATAGGGTAGAAAAGTTCATTGAACAAATTCAGTCGATACATCAAACGATACAAGAACAGTTGGAAAAGAGTCANCCATTTAGATTTGCGCCCTTATATGCAAATGTATGCAGTTGTTAATGTTGAGAATTTGAAATTGTATGAGCCTCCTTTGATTGATGATCAAGGAGAACATGTTCAGATTCCTTCTATAGATGATTTCTCCCCAGAATATCTTGTAGAACTGCATGAAGACACAATCCTTGACAGGAGAATGAGAACTTCAAAACGGGGAAATGTGGAATATCTTCAAATTGGTCTTAAAGGCACACATCCAAGCAAATCCAAGTGGATTGAAGTTGGAAAGGTGAGGGAACTATACCCTCATCTTCAGATAGACTGAAAATAGCCTTTTGGAGGTCCAAAAGATTTCCAATGGGGAGGTGTGATCCAGGGGATCAAATTTTGCTCAAAATTCAAAGTTCTCGGAATCGCTTCAAATCAAATGGGTGTGTAGGCCTCGTCATCACGAACCCAACGCAACTCGAACAGGTTCAAACGAACATCGGATGAGTGCGATATCGCATTCTGTTCAAATTGTCAAACAGGCAAAAAATTTTGTTGACTGTACAGTCCGTATGGATGCTGAGTTGGCAGGGCCATACGACACATGGCAGACGCTGAGTTGGTAGGGCCGTATGACACATGGTAGGTGTTGGGTGGAAGTCATGTGGACGAATTAGTATCCAACACGTGGAATATTTGTGGTGAATGGATTGGTGACACATGGCCCAAGCAAGGGCTACCACGTGTCACCTGGGCATTGGTTAAAATTTGTGGAGTCTGCAGGACTCGACCTCACGACCTCCGGGCAAGGGAAGAACTTTGGGAAGGGTCGCCCAACCGACGCGCTCACCATTAGTTCTTAACTACTATATGGTTTAAAATTTATTTGAATTGAATAGTGCTTTGACTTGGGCACGGTTCAAGCCGGGGCTAAGCCCCGGCCCCCATTCTCATGTGGACTACCATGCGACCACCTGTGCACGTGCTTCAAATGGAGTCGGAGCCCCACATGCCTAGACACTTGGCGCTTAACCTTTGGTTTTAAAACTCAACCCTTTTATGTGTGGAGGTGCGGTCATATGACCCATATGCCCAATGGTTTTGCGGTTAGGGGGCTAGGTTCCCTAACCATCCTACAGTTTGCGTGGTTTTTTGGTTATGCGCCCGCTGCTAGTTTTTAACACGAAAATGAGCATAGAGGCTAGGTTGGACACACAGAGGTGCAATTTGGCGATCCAGAGACAACAAGTTTGAAGGGGAACTTCCAAGAAGCCTATCTTCTTCACTTTTTGGCCAAATCAAGTGTCGAAAATGCCCAGCTAGGGATTTTTGGATGCTTTGAAGCCATTGGAGCCATCTATTTGGCATTTTGAGCATTGTAAAGCACATATTTTATCACTTTGAGCAAATAATATAAAAGATCCATTGGACGCTGGACCAGGAGATGTAGCCCAAGAGAGGGGTGGACTCCTTTATCATTTGTTGTGTTATGTGTTTATTGTTCTCTGTATTTTGCTGGTTATTATTGCATCTTGAATGTGTAATTTCTATAAAAATTTGTGTTTTGAAAATTGATCCTTTTGCATAAGAACACTTAAAATAAAACTTGCAAATAATTTGAAGAATACAAGCCTTTATCATTTTCAGATCAACGATCCTGGTATTATAGATCGGGCAATTTTTTACAGGACAAAGGGTTCAAGAAAGGTATTGTTGACAGTAATCTATACATTAAGTCTGAAGGTGATAATTTATTAGTTGTTTTGGTTTATGTATATGACATTATTTTTGGATGTACTAATGACCCTTATGTTCAGTGGTTTGCTAATTCTATGCAAACTGAGTTTGAGATGTCCATGATAGGAGAACTGTCATATTTTCTTGGTTTTCAAATCAATTAGAGTTCTGTAGGATTATTTATCTCTCAAGAAAAGTATTTGAAAGAGATGTTGAAGAAGTTTCAGATGGAAGGTTCCTCTCATGTTAGTACACCTATGGTGGTTGGTTGCAAGCTCAGTAAAGATGATATTTCACCTAATGTTGATCAAAGAACATATCGATCAATGATAGGCAGTCTTTTGTACATCACAACATCTCGTCCTAATATAATGCAAGTTTTTGGAATGGTAGGCCATTATCAGTCTTCTCCTAAACAAAGTCATTTAGCAGTTGTCAAGAGGATATTCAAATATTTGAAGGGCACAATGACTTATGGTATTTGGTATCCTAGAAATAACAATTTTCAATTAACTACATATTCATAGGCTGATTGGGCAAATTGTTTGGATGAGAGAAAGAGCACCAGTGGAGGTGCATTCTTCTTCGGTGATTCATTAGTAGCATGGCTTAGTAAGAAGCAGGGATCTATTTCTTTATCAACTACAGAGGTAGAGTACATTGTTGTTGCTACTCGCTGCACTCATATATTATGTATGATACAAACTCTTGCAGATTTGAAGGTAACTTATACTGATCCAATTCCACTTCACTGTGATAACACCAATGCCATTAGTTTCTTGAAGAATCATGTTCTTCATTCAAATACTAAGCATATACCAATAAAATACCATTTTCTCAAAGAGAAGGTTACAAACAGAGTTGTTCAATTGAATTATATTCCTTCCACATAACATATAGCTGATATCTTTACTAAACCATTAGCAAAGACACCATTTGAATATCTTCGTCAGAAGTTGGGGGTCATATCTTCTTTCATCTAATCTGTTCACCTTGTCAAGGGGAGTACTTATTGATTATCTATTGTATTTTTGGTGAATATTGTTTGGGTTTTTTCCGTTCATATTTGACAGGGGAGTGTGTTTCCTTTATCATCGATGTCAAAGGGGGAGAAGGAAAGATATTGTTGCAGAATTGCTAGAATATAGAAAGTTTCCATCAATGTCAAAGGGGGAGATTGTTGGTGCGTTCTTTGTTTGGTGTGTTGTCGATGTTGTCATTGATGTCAACTGAGAATGGTGAGAAGGAAAGAAGGAATCGCGAGACAAAGGTTTGAAAGAAACTACATCAGGAACCGTTGATTATTGTGGATGATAAATATATGATGCACATTCATATCGGTGCATGGAAACAAACAGAAGCTAACAAAAGAGAGTGGGGGCCATCTCCAAAGTCCTGAAACGTGAAGTCTCGATGAGATCTGGACCATTGGATCGAGGAAAGTTGTGGGTTGTCGATCAGACAAGAGCGAAGAATCAAGAATCGAGAAATAGAAGAAAGGAAGTGATAACTTCCGACATTGTGAAGTGTGAAGTCTCGAAGTGCGAAGAGGAGATTTGGGTTGTCGATCATAGAGGGTTGTGAACCGTTGATCTGACACAGTGAATTTTGAAAGTTCAGACATCAAAGAAAGGAGGAGAGCTAACTTGCGAGTTTGTGAAATGCGAAGTCCTGAAGTGCTTGGCCCCAAGTCACAACCAATGGTCACATCAACGGATAATAGGGGAAGGAGCTAGCGTCGCTAGGCTCTACCTCAGAGTTTCGGGAGTTGGGAGAGTAGGGGTGACTCACAACAGAATATCCAACGCGCGAAGTTGTGAAGCGCCTTTTTGATTGGTGTGTGGTCACAGCCAGTGGTCACATGGAGAGGAATTTTGCGTCTGGTGGTAGTTCACGTGGGTATAGTTCACGAGGACCCGATGTAATTTGAACCGTTGATCTTTGGCTTCATCCTCCAACAAGATCTCAATCATTCAAATTTGTCAACACTGTATTTTACACATTGAAAAGTAAAAAATCCTCTGCGTGTATAATCCAACGATGCTGAATAAATAGACATTCTGATCGAAGGGTTGTTGTTTCAATTCGTGATTTCTTGAGCAGTTACGATTCAATTATACTAATTGAATCATTGTTCTTGGGCGTTTGAGATTCGTAGTGTAACAGATTATGAGAGTATACATAAAAGAAAAATGTTGTGACAAAGTGAGGTTGTCGTTTCTCTGTAAAATGAGTTGAACTGTATGTAATGAAAATTACAGTATGAATAGAGAGAGAACGAATTCAGAAATGAAGAACAGAAGTTGGACAGAGCATAAATGGTGAAAAGAGAATAATGCACAAGAACCTAAGAGCATGAGAAGAATAGAGAAAGAGCAGATGGAAAGAGACAATAAGTGGAGCCAAGTATGAACAAACAAAAGCAGAGAAGAATTACAGAACATAAAAGAGACAACAAGTGGAGCCAAGCATGAACAGATAGAAGTAGAGAAAAATTACAGAACAGAGAAGAAGTGGTAAGTGTTGAAATATATGTATTGTTGTAATGTATTATTCAAGCAAAGATTTATAATCAAGGTGGTAGGGTGGTGCTAGGGAGGATTGTTGTCCTCTGTTATTCAAGTTCGTGCTTGAATACTGGGAGTTGTATCTTCCATCTAGTTGTGGCTAGAAAATAGGGAGGCAGGGTGGTGTTGGGGAAAACGAAGAGTTTTTTGTGTGCAAGTTGGTGCCTGTATAAGTGGAAGTAGGTGCTTCCATCCAGTTGGTGTTGTAGATCATAAGGAGAAAATATGTTTCTTTCTAGTGGGTGCCAGAGAATCTTGAGGGTTGGTGCCCTCTACAAGTTGTATCTTGTTAAAGAAGAGGTTGTAGCCTCATTTTGAGTTGGTGCTCAAAGATATATGATGTACAGAACTTAAAACACTGCTTATCATTCTAAGAAGAAGAGGTTTTCTCCCTTTATGGGTTTCCTCATGAATATCTGTCTCTGTGTATATCGTATGTGTGATTGATGTTTATTATTTCTATTGTTCATGTCTTGCATAATCTTGATGATCACTTGGAGAAGATTAAAAATATTTTAATAGGCATAATAATGTTTAAGCACAGTGACAACTGATTCACCCCCCCCTCTCAGTTGTCTTAGTAATTTCAACAGTGTGTCATAAAATAAACGTTGGTGCATTTTTATTGTTGAAATATTGTAACTACAAAGAGTATTATATTTATTATTGATGTATTATTCATTAGATCAATCCCCTTTTATGGATTGATCATGTCGGGCATTGTAAATGACCAAATCCCCTTTTGCAGATTGGTCAAAACCCTAATTGTAATATGATAAATGAGAAGTCGGCCACCGGAATATATTAAAGTGGTTATAACCACCCATAATGAGAAGTCGGCCCTGCCAGTGAAAAGAAACCTTAGTTCAACACCTGCCAGATTGTATAAATAAGAGAGGCCATTGCCTCATTTGTTCACTCACTCACTTGTTCATCAAAGCGAAAGTTTGGAGTTGCAGTTGGAGAAGAAGGAAGAGAGAGAGAGGCACATTACTTGGAGAGGACTTTCTATAGTTTTTGGTTTATTCTCTTGGCATTGTATTGGCTATCTATATTAAGGAAGTTTTTGTTGGGTTTTCTCCCCCATGAGGGTTTCCAAGGATAAATGATGTGTCTCTTGTGATTGTGTATTTCTCAGTGATCCTATCTATGCTATGGTTATCTAGTGAATTGAAAAGAAACCTAATAAGAGCTTAAACCTTAACATGGTTTCAGAGCTAAGCTGAAGATAGCATCTTTCACAAGAAGAAGAAAAACGTCACTATAGCCATACAAGAAAATTAGGGCTTTTGTTGGAGAGGAATTTTTTCCTAAAACCCATCTAGAAAAGTGTGCCCTACCCTAGTGAATCTTTTTCCATCTTCAGTGCATATTTTCAGTGGATAGAACTCCCAGAAAGTGAAACCCTACTTTTCACTGGTACTAGAAGTACCAGAAAACTAGAAGCACCATAAAAACAGAAGTATCGGAAAACCAGAAGCACCAGTCTAGAAATCCGCAGGTCAAGTTTGAGGGGGTAAAATTTAGATTTTCAGAAATTTGATTGCACCAACTTACTCACCTCACCTTAGTGCATCTATACCCTAAATTAGAATTTCAAAATTTGAAGTTTGAAAAAATAGGGTTTCCTCATAAAACCCTAAGTTGTAGTTGCAGTTTCAGAATCTGTTGCAATATCAATTGTAGTTGCAGTTGCAGTTTTAGAATCTGTTGCAATATCAATTGTAGTTGTAGTATCAGTTGAAGTATCATCTGCAGTACTAGTTGCAGTCACCCTTGAAGTTCTTAAGAGTTGGTAATTATTACCACTGCTACCAGATGGTGCCACTCCCTGCAAATGCTATCAGAGGTATGTACTCACATATGTTTAAATGGTTAAGATTTAAAAGGTTATTTGCAGGAGAAGGGATCTCTTTCCATAGATCCAGAAGGATCTCAAGATCCAACACATTCAGAGGAATAATGCAACCCATGTTTGATTATTCTAATATGCATCTATTTTTTATGACATTATTTTGATCTAGGTTGCATGTTGAAGCTATGACCATCATACTAAACTTTGGTCAAAATTAAATTCAAGGTATTAGATGGATTAAAGCTGAGATCATAGAATTTATTCTCTAACCCAACATTTTGTCAAGATAATCATATTGTCTTAGTATAGAGGAAAGGTTGAAGAAAGCACTTGTCATCTTAAGTGAAGGAGACTTGGAAGAAAATCAACACACTCATTCTTAAGGAAAAGACTCTAGGTTCCAGGTTTGATTAATTAAGTTGATAAGATTCAAGTTGCACATGACAAGTTGATAACTACCCCTTTACAAGTTGAGATATCAGTGTTTGAAAATTATTATACTTGGTAGCATATGAGCATATTGAGATAAATGCTTAATGCAATCATTTTCCAGATACAACTAACATTTCCTCTAGGAGAAATTTCTTGTGTTAGTTCCAGGTTGCCATGGAGGAATGTTTGGTCACAACACTACAAGAGTGTTGACCTCATTTCGTATTATGTTTCTTACTTTTGATCTTTTCTTTAGACATGTCCCAAGTGATAGCTCTAAAGGAGCCACTGTAATGATTATCTGTGCTATTGTTTTATATACTATTATCAAAAGAGTATTATTCTTGCTTGTTGTTTTGTTGACCTTGTTTCAGGTCACAGGTGATAACCTCCAGGAAGCTATAGTGAAGGTTGCAGAGGGAAAAAAATTAGATGAGATATGAAGCAGAATATGTACATGACCATATACACTCATGTATCGAAGAAGATGAAGAAGAAGCTATCTTTTGAGATTCAGAGTATCTCATATGAAGATTGATTGAAAGGAGCAGAAGTCTCCAAAGATGACCAAACATTAGAACAAGAACTCACAATAGAATTGTTCAAAGGTTAATGAAGCCACCTTGACGGAAAGCAGAACTTGACTATGTCTTTCATATTTAGACTTGGTATTCAACACCAAGTATACCCTATAAGAGATGATGAAGTCCTCGTAGACTCAGAAGAAATCGAGAGTAAGCATGATCTCAAAAAGGATCAGATGAAGAGTCAACTTCCAGGATTGGGAGACAGATGTCGTGAGAAGACTAGATCGTAGCTTCAGAAACTTCTAGGAGATATGAAATCTCTTGGGAAGATTCTCTTGGTTCAATAATAGAGAAGGAAGACAGTCAGAAAGACTAGAATATGGATTCTTTCGTGAGACTAGAAGAGAAGTCAATATTGACTTCCAAGATTGGTCTATACAGATCAAGCATGTTGCATATGTACAAAGCTTGATTTGTGTCTAAAGGATTCTCCCAGCAAGAGGGAGAATACTATGACGAGACACTTACTCCAGTAATTGAAGAAATAGTTCCAGTACTTATGAAGACAAACAAAACAACCATGATTCATATATAGTATGAGATGCAGGAGGAGAAATCCCCATATTTAAAATTGAGTGGCAATTGGTGCATTAAATTAGTTGGGTCATGGAGACATGACTACAATAAAAGATAGAGTTACCTCCATGAAAGAAGAAGAGCTACTTTCAATATAAAGTTATTGAGCCACTCTCTGTTTCAAATGAAGATGTTGTCGTGATAGAATAAAAGGAGTTACTCACATATTTCAACAGTCACAGTGAGAATGAAGCAACCATTCTTAGCTTTAGAGCAGCTGCAGGTGTAGAGTCCTAGATTCTAGAAGGAACAGTTGCAGAGAGAGTAGAGGACATACTCCTAGACAATGAGACAGATAGTGCTTTGCAGAAAGCACATAGAGCTAGCACATGATTGTGCAGATTGAGTTGCAGCTGAGAAAGTGTACCAGATTGGTACAATGTAATGAGAAAATTTCATTTGAATATTGAAGATAGAAAGACTCATGTCTACTAGTTGAAGGAAGCTTTGTACGTGTTGAATCAAGCTCCTAGAGCTTGATATAGAAAAATTTATAGTTTCCTAAAGAGCTTGGGCTTTACCAAGAGTAAAGTTGGTTCTAACCTTTATCTCAAGGTTATAAATGATGAGCCAATGATGTTACTACTATATGTATATGATGTATTCTTGACAAGATGAAGAAAATGTCATCATGGATTGCAGAAGAAGGACGCTATAGAGTTTGATGGAAGACCTAAATGCATTATCTCTTAGGTCTTGAAGTTTGGCAGAGTACAGAGAAGATCTTCTTTAACCAAGGGAAGTATGTAGTTAAAATGAAGAGGTTTGACATGTTGAAATGTAAATCCATGAACACACCCATGGAAACGAAGTTGAAGCTCCTGGTAGATACCTCATCAGAATTGGTTGATGCTACTCTGTACAAATAAATTATTGGTTCATTGATGTATCTGACAAATACCAGGATAGATATATGTTTTTCCTTGAGTTAGTATCTAGAAGAGCCCAGACATGCTCATATTATTGTTGCAAAACATATGATGATAGACCTTAAGGGTATGTTTAATTTTGGTCTCTGTTATACTAGAGATCATGACTTCAAACTGAGTGGTCACATCGATTCAGATTGAGCTGGAAGTGATTCTGATAAAAAAGAACACTTCAGGATGTTGTTTCAGTCTGGAGTCATCCATGACTTCATGGCACAGTAAGGAGCAATTCAACATTGCTCTGAGCACGACAGAAGCGGAATATATTTTTACATGTTCCGCCAGTTGTGAAGCCATATGACTTCGAATGTTGTTGACAGATCTATTTGATTTAGTGATGGAAGCCACCATGATTCTATGTGATAACCAAGTTGTATAAAGATGATGGAGAACCATGCGTTCCATGATGAGTTGAAGCACATAGAGATCCAATATCACTTAATTTGTGATATGTTGCAGAGAGGATCCATAAAGCTCCAATATGTTAGGACAGATGAACAAGTTGTTGATGTGTTGACCAAGCCTCTATCTCGTGTAAAGTTTGAGCACTTTCGAGATAA
>SNQJ01S0015163.1:90358-105493 GCA_010110895.2 Picea sitchensis
AAACATGTGATGAGGTACCTTAAGGGTACATTAGATTGTGGTCTCAGTTATAATGGAGACCATGACTTCAGATTGAGTGGTTATACTGATTTAGATTGGGTTGGAAGTGTCTCTGACAGAAAGAGCACTGGAGGATGTTGTTTCAGTATGGGATCAACCATGATCTCATGGCAGAGTAGGAAGCAATCAAGCATTGCTCTCAGCACGACATAAGCAAAATACATTGCTGCATGCTCCGCCAGTTGTGAAGCCATATGGCTTCAGAAGTTGTTGACAGGTCTGTTTGATCTGGAGATGGAAGCAACCATGATCCTATGTGATAACCAGAGTTGCATAAAGATGACAAAGAACCCAATGGTCCATGACAAGTCAAAACACATAGAGATCCGATATCATTACATCCATGATATGGTGCAGAGGGGAGCCATAAAGCTCCAGTATGTTAGCACGGATGAACAGGTTGCTGATGTGTTGACCAAGCCTCTATGTCGTGTAAAGTTTGAGCACTTTCGAGATAAGCTTGGTGTAGTCCATAAGGACCTCCCTCGAAAGGGGGAGTAGTGTTGTGATTCCAGCCCCATGATGATGATGCACCAACCGAGTTTTGTGATTCCAACCTTGTGCTGATGACGTGCCAACCTAGTGTTGTGATGCCAGCCTTGTGCTGATGATGTGCCAACCTAGTGTTGTGATGATGCGCTAGCTTAGTGCTGTGACCAACCTCGTGTTGATGATGTGTCAGCCTAGTGTTTTGATGATATGCCAGCCTGGTGTTGTGATGATGTACCAGCCTCGTGCTATGATGGTGTACCAGCCTCGTGCTGTGATGATGTGCCAGCCTCGTGTTGTGATGATGTTTCCAGTCTCATACTATGATGCTAGCTTCATGTTGATGATGTGTTTCCATCCTCGTGTTGTGATGCCAACTTCGTGCTGATGATGTGTTGCCAGTCTCGTGTTGTGATGCCAACTTCGTTTTGATGATGTTGTGTTGCTAGCCTCGTGTTGTGATTCCAGCTTTGTGTTGATGACATTGTGTAGCCATCTTTGTGATGTGATTCTAGCCTCATGCTGAAGAATCTCAACCTAGTGCTAATGTTGATGATGTTCCATCCTTCGTGTTGTGATGTTGTTGTTGTCGATGATGCTCCAACCTTTGTGATATTGTTGTTGTTGATGTTGTATCAGCCTTGTGTTGTTATTGATGATGATGATGTATTAGTTTTATACTAATCCATGTTGATGTAGATGATGATGATGCCACTTTAGCTTCTTGCTAAAGATGATAATAATGATGATGTTATTTCATCTTTCATGCTGAAGATAATGATGTTACTTTAGCCTTATGCTAAAGAAGATGATGATGTTACTTTAGCCTCATGATAAAGATATTGATGATATTAATTTAGCCTCACACTAAAAATGATGATGATGTTACTTTAGCCTCATGTTGATGAGGATGATGATGCTACTCCAACTCCATGTCGTGAACGATGATGATGAGAAAAACTTTTGATGATTTATAGATACGCTAGTTAATGTTCCAAGATGTTGTTTATGATGTTTCTCTCTCTCTCGCCTGATGTTGTTGTAGAATACCCTTCTGGTTAAGGGGGAGTGTTGAAATATTGTAACTGCAAAGAGTATTCTATTTATTATTGATGTATTATCCATTAGATCAATCCCCTTTTGTGGATTGATCACGTCGGGCATTGTAAATGACCAAATCCCCTTTTGCGGATTGGTCAAAACCCTAATTGTATAATGCTAAATGAGAATTCGACCCCCATAATATATTAAAGTGGTTATAACCACCCAGAATGAGAATTCAACCCTGTCAATGAAAAGAACCTAAGTTCAACACCTATCAGATTGTATAAATAAGAGAGACTAGCGCCTCATTTATTCACTCACTCACTTGTTCATCAGAGCACAAGTTTGGAGTTGCAGTTGGAGAAGAAGAAAGAGAGAGAGATGTGCATTACTTGGAGAGGACTTTCTATAGTGTTTGGTTTATTCTCTTGGCATTGCATTGACTATCTATATTAAGGAAGTTTTTGTTGGGTTTTCTCCCGCATGAGGGTTTCCCAAGATAAATGATGTGTCTCTTGTGATTGTGTATTTCTAAGTGATACTATCTATGTTATGGTTATCTAGTGAATTGAAAAGAAACCTAAGAATAGCTTAAACCTTAACATTTATGAGGCATACCCACTCATTTCTATTAATTACATTGACGCACCAATGCTAAAAATTATGAAAAATCATCGTTACTTTAAATGACATTATGCATGATTATATTTATCGTTTCAAAATATTGTAGTGTGCATGATTACAATACACAACAATGTTTTACATATACTATACGCATCAATGCTTAGTAACAAAAAATGGCGCGGGCATCTCACCTCAAATGTTCGAAATTTCACTTCCCTCCAGTGCACATGGTAATATAGGCACTGGTGCATATAAATTATAAAAACACTAGTGTGCCAAAAAAAAAAAAAGAATGACCCAGTGCATAATAGTTATACGAGCACCAATGCAGCATATAACACAAAAATATGGAACCAATGTGTAATAATTATACAAGCACTGATGATTTTAGGTTTATGTATGCATTGGTGCATGTTATGTAAACACGCACTAATGCATGTTACCAATACGAGCACTGAAAAAAAAAAAAAACTCTGATAAACCCTCCACTTGCCTTTTTTTTTAAGTTATAGGGAACATACGTTAAAACCTCCACTATGAATAGCGAAGGTTATAGCAGAGTTTTTTTTGAATTTTTTTCTCAATATTGTAACACTAAAAACGTCCGCTACAAAGTGTTTTCCTTGTAGTGAATTTCCTCAGTTATACATATCATGATAATACCAATATTGCATACTTGTGATAAACATTGAATTGGAAGTAGAAGTATCATTCAATGGATACATTGGCACTATGATTATACATGATTTTGATTATTTTGATGTAGTTAGAATAGGAGTGGAATATGATTTATTTATTTATTTTTCTTTTGCTTCCCACTTTGTAGTTGGCACTATGATTATACATGATTTTGACTATTTTGATGTAGTTGGAGTAGGAGTGGAATATGATTTATTTATTTATTTTTCTTTTGCTTCCCACTTTGTAGTTGAGTGTATAGAGTAAGTTTACAAGTTTTCTCAATGTATATATCAAGTTTTGTCATTTTTAGTCCTTCACTTTGTAGTAGAGTGTATATAGTAAATTTTCCTATTTTAGTGGAACTAGAATATGTTTTGAACACTAATTGGATGTAACTACTAACATTTTTCTTTGTTTTAATTTCTTATAAATTGCACGTGGGTGTGGGTCCTAGTCATTTTCTTCTTGATCCAAAAGGTAGGCTCTTCTTGATCCAAAAGGCACACATTAGTTTCTTGAAAATTCAAATTTGAATACACCAACCATATTGCAAAGTATGAGACATTGGTTGTAAGACTCGAGGGATTTTGATTTTATCATCAAATGTCTAAAGGTGTTTGGTGATTTCAAGATTGTTATGAGGCATGTAAGAAATTCAGTTTATTATTATTCACCTCACTTGAATGTTATGAGGGCGAGGGTTGAGGTGGAGGCAATATAAGAGAAAACAAAATATGATGGTGGGGGTTTTAGAAATGTAACTCAGGATGTCACACCATGATTTTGTGATGTTTTACATGGTGGGGAGCATTTTGACTTTCCTAAAGTGTTTTATAATATAAAAGTGACTTTATGTTTTTTAAATGACTTAAGTGAAAAGTTAAGTTGTGAGTCCCAAAAAGATTTGTGAGAAATTAATAATAAAGTGTATTATTAAATGAACATTTAATGTGATCCTTTAGATATGATTGATCTCAGCCATTGATGAGTTAGTTGAGATTAGTTAATTAGGGTTTTGGGAAGAGGAAAAATATTAAAAGACATCCATGGAAAGAGAGAAAACATTATTGAAGTCACATTGTCATTAATTGAAGAGTGAGAGAAATTAATGAGTTTGAGAAAGGTAGAGCAAGAGCAATATTTCAAGCACGGTTTCAAGAGAGAATTTCATACAACATGAACATTTAATTTTTGGGTCGTACTTTTGTATACACAGTTGGAGGGTGCATTTATTATTTATGGGTCATACAGTGATTTCCAGCATGCAAACTGAGGTTAATATAGTTATTAATGAAGGTCATACAGTGTCAGATTGCAAGCACACATTTCTAGACTGATTTTTATGCATTTATTGTTGGTTTGGTGACGCAAACCCCCAACCCTTGGGCCAAGATCCGCGCAGGATCATTCTAAATATTCCCCTGAGTTTGATTGACTCTTTGACTTCCCCACAGGGAATAATTCACACACACAAATAGGTGCATTCCACATGTCCTTCTGAGTTATGCTTACGTGATCAAACACCGACATTAACTCCACAACCGACCAACAAATGTGATTAGGGATTTTTCCCTTTCGGGATTTCGTATTTCGCAATCTCGCGAATCCTGTTGTCGAGCCCCTTGTCTCTTCAACCTCTGAAACCCGAAACATCAACGAGAGTTGACTCCTTCAATGCGCCAAACACAGGCCTCTTGTTGCCACTTATTTCGGCTTTTCGGGGCTTGAGTGATCAACCAACACTCGTTCCTCTTCCCTTATGATTTCTTGGTTTTCGAAATTTCCCCTTTTTGGTGAGATCAATGGTCTTTTGGGACTTTCACCGAAGCTCGACCACCTCTTTCGACTTCCGTCACACGTATCCTCCGACTGGTGCTTGGGACCCTGATTTCAAATTTTCACTCTTCGTGATTTCGGGAGTTGCGTTGACATGCAACTCTGTCTCTTGACTCCCAGAACCCCGAAACCTGATTGGAGCCCAAAGCTATTCTTTCACAACCTTTTTGGGAGTTTTCTCCTTCCTCTCTTCAAGATTTTGCGAACCAGAATTTTGAACTCTTGATTCCAAAAAAATCGCTACCTCCTCTACTTCCCGACACCTGAAGTGCCAAAATCCCAAAATTCCACGCCAAAGTCCTGTCGCGTTTCACGACTTCGGGATTTTCACTCCACTATGTCCCGACTCCTTGTCGTCAGAACTTTCGAAATACCAAACCCCGAATTCCCGAAGTGTCGAAACTCACTCGTTCATCTTCACACGTGATAATCCCTTTCGTGGTTCGGGAATGTGAATGACCAAAGGTTTTGGTCTGCACTTCAACCTTACGAAACCCGAAATTCCAAAATGATCTAACGGCTCAACTGACCACAATAAACTGTCCACATTGATTCTTGAAACCAAAGTGATGGGTTCACCCAACTCCTAACCACCTTGCAGCTTCACTGGATCCTATGGTCCTCGCGACTTCGCGAATTCTCCATGGAGAATTATGACCGTTTGATTCACTCCTCAAGAATCTCTGGCCAAACTGACTTGGCGTCCTTCCATTGAACTTAACTTCTGCGTGATGATTTTTCTTCCCATCTTCCTTTCGACTGTTCAAAGGTACTAACCCTCCTGAGCTTTCACTTGTGAACTTAAGTATCCAAGAGAGATCTTGCTCGCACTCCTTGCGACAATCTTTCAAATAACTCTTGGTTATTTGAGTCCTCGACTCTATGCACTCTTTGCAACAACAGTACTTCCACCTTCACCTTAGCTGATAACTTCTAAGTCTCCAACTAGCCTGCACACACCTTGCATGGCTCTGTGCTTTACCTACACTTCTGCTGATATGAGAACAACAATATCTCTCCTGATATTTCTGAGATAAAATGCAAACTCTTATCAATGCACACCTTGCAGACGTTTCACTACACTCCTTGCAGGAACTCTCAAGATGAGAAACAATTGAAACTCATTCTTCTCCTCTATCAGACTTCATACACTTAACATGAAATCACACATTTAACCCAACATTGAAACAAATGCATAAACAAAGAGAATAAAACAAATGTAAACATACCATTCAACAAATGTAAACAGTAAGCACCATAACACCATAAATATTGAGTCAAAGCTTCATATATTAACTCAAGTGCTCCTGTACATGGGTTCTTCTCTACAACTCTCTACTACAACTCTCCAGCTTATGAAAATCTCAATGCTCATCCAAAATTCTTATGATATAAGGGTGAGGGTGTCTATATTTGTTTTCCCTCCCACTCTCTAAACTGTCTATTCTATGAATTCAAATCTACCTACTTTCATTAATTACGTATAAATGACTTTACATTCTACAGATGAGAGCAGTGCTCAAGATCTGTTTACAACATCTAAGATATAAATGTAAGTACGCTTCCCCAACTATCACATTAATATTTTCTTCATTAATTTTTCAAAACATTTCAAAAACATGTGCTGGTGCTTTTCCAGCTGTCTTTCGCCTTTTACGTTGCTTGCTTAGCTGGCTGCTTATGATGCTCTTGCATCATACTCCCTCGCTTAAAAAGTTTTCATGAACTCCTGTTCACGAGCTCTTGCACGGTCTGTCCATGCTTTTTAATTTCTTCTTCATCCTCCCAACTGGCATCTTCAATTGGATGTCCCTTCCATTTGACCAAGTATTCAAAATACTCTTTTCTCCTAGTCTTTTTGCTAACCCTTTTGTCAATTATGCTTTCCATCTGTGGCTTTTCAGCTGTAGGCATGTGTTTGGTCCATTGAATTTCTTTATGCTCATCTTCTACTCCTACTTCTTTATCTCTATAAGGGTACAAATACGCAACATTTAATATTGGTGAGATTCTGATCCCATTAGGTATTTCAATCTCATATGCGTTTGCCCCAAATTTCCTTATGACCTTGCACGGTCCAATCTTTTTCATCTTCAGTTTTTTGTATGTTCCCCTTCCTCAGATGTGAAAGAATTAGATCACCAACTTCAAATTGAAGTTCTCTCCTATGTTGATCTTCTCTCTATTTGTATTCCTCACTTGAATTCTGCAATCGCTCCTTAACTCGGCTGTAGAGCTCCTTCATTCCTTCTGCAAAGTCCTCTGCACTAGCACTCCTGAATTCATTTTGTTCTGAATCTTTCAATTCAGAAATTCCCCTTGGCTGCATTCCATATACAATCTAGAGTGGACTCTGCCCTGTGCTTCTATTAAGTGAATCATTGTAAGCGAATTTTTCCTGTGGCAGAATGTGATCCCACTGACTGTGGTGTTCAGTCACTAAGCTCCTCAAAATATCTCCCAAGCTCTTGTTCACAACTTCTGTTTGTCCATCCGTCTGAGGATGATACGCCAAACTAAAAGACAAACTTGTCCCTAGCTTCTTCCATAAATTCCTCTAGAAATGTCCATCGAACTTGGTATCCCGATCAGAAACGATACTTCTTGGCAAGCCGTGAAGTCTAACGACTTCCTTGAAAAATAGGTTCGCAATATGAATTGTGTCATTGGTTTTCTGGCATGGTATGAAATGTTCCATCGTGGAAAATCTGTCGACTACCACAAAGATTGAATCACATCCTCTTTGTGTCCTTGACATTCCCAATATGAAATCCATGCTCATTGCATCCCACAACCTTTCAGGTATGGGAAATGGTTGAGATAACCCTGTGTTCTATCTTCTTCCTTTCGTGTGCTAGCAAATTCTGCATCTATCCACAAATTTCTTAACATCTGTCCTCATCCCTAGCCAAAAATATGAGCCATTTGACTTTGAGAACGTCTTGTCATGACTGAAATGTACAACCAATCCTCCATTGTGTTTTTCCTTCAATAGATTCTCCCTCATGGAGCATTTTGGAAAACATAGTTGATTTCCCCTGAACAATAATCCATCCTGGATCATGTATTCAGTCCATTGGCTTCTGTCTCTGAGAATTGGATTCTCAGATGCCTCATATGCCTCATATGCCTCCTTGAAATTTGGATCATCCTTGTACATTTCTTTGAGGTTATCAAAACCTAAAGTCTTGACTTTGAATTCCTTCATAAGCAAACATCTCCTGCTCAAAGCATCAACAACTTTGTTAGCAGTTCCATAAATATGCTTAATCACAAAAGTAAAATTCTGCATGAATTCAACCCATTTAGCATGTTTTTGGTTCAACTTCTCCTGTTGAGTCACGAATTGTAAAGCATGTTTATCACTGTACAAAACAAACTCTTTAGGAACCAAATAATGTCTTCATTTATTTAGCACTTGTATGACTGCATAGAATTCTTTGTCATATGTTGAGTACTTAATCTTCACTTCATTCATTTTCTCACTGAAATATGCGATCGACCTGTCGTCTTGGCTCAAGACCGCTCCAATTGCAAACCCACTCGCGTCACACCTGACCTGGAATGTCTTGCTGAAATCCGACAAAACCAAAATTGGTTTCTCAGTGATCCTCTTCTTCAAAAGATTGAAACTCTTCTCTCATTCTTCTGTCTAGTGAAAAGATTTATGTCTTTTCTTCACTGTATCCATCATTAGTGCGCTAATTCCACTGAAGTTTCGAATGAATTTCCAGTAGAAACTTGCCAAACCATGGAAAATTCGAACTTCAAACACATTTTTCGGCGATGGCCAATTCTTAGTTGCATTTACCTTTTCCGGATCCATGTTCAACTCATTTGCAGAGATAACAAAACCCAAATAAATGAGTTTTGTCCTCATAAATGATGATTTCTTCATATTAATCAACAATTTCTCTTACTGTAACCTCCTCATTACTGCAGCTAAATGCTTTAAGTGCTCTCCTTCTGTCTTGTTGAAAATTAATATATCGTCAAGATATACAATGACGAATTTCACAACGAAATCCTTCAGGACTTCATTCATCAATCTCATGAAAGTACTGGGTGCATTTGTTAAGCCAAATGGCATGACAAGCCATTCATATAGCCCTTCATTTGTCTTAAATGTTGTCTTCCATTCATTACCTTCTCTCATCCGAATTTTATGATATCCTCTTTTCAAATCAATCTTTGAAAAAAAATTTGCTCCACTCAAGCAATCCATCAAGCTATCCATCCCTGGCAATGGAAATCTATATCTGATGGTAATCTTATTGATTTCCCTTGAGTCTGTACACATTCTCCAGCCTCATCTTTATTTGGGCTGAGCACTGTTGGAACAACACATGGACTCAAGCTTTCTCAAATCAATTCTTTGTCCATTAAGTCTTGGACCTATCTCTTAACTTCTTCATTTTCCTGCGATGTCAACCTATACATGGATTTGTTCGGAAAACTGGCTCCAGGTATAAGATCAATATGATGACTTATACTCATGATAGGTGGCAATGAACAAGGTAGTTCTTCCACTACTATATCAACAACTTCTTCCAGCAACTTCTGGATTTCTTCTGGTAAATCATCTATTCTTGTACTGGTCAAAACAATTTTAGGCTTCCTGACCACAATAAATTGTGTGTCTTCCTTCTTTTTAACCTCCTTAAGAAGTTCCTTCCCACTCATGAGAAGTACAGTGTTGCTCACCTTTGTTTTCACTTCTTGGCTCTTAATCGACAACAACATGTAAGTCCTACCATTTTTTTCCAAGGTGTATGTGTTCTTTCTCCCATCATGAATCACATTTTTGTCATATTTCCATGGTCTACCCAACAATAGATGAAAAACATCCATGGGAATGACATCACATAATATTTCATCTTTATATCCTCCTATTTTAAATTCAACTAAACATTGTTTAGTGGCATTTACCTGATGTCCTTTTTGTAGCCACGAAACTCAGTATGGGCTTGGATGTGCAACAGTCTCCATCTCCAGTTTTTCTACCATATCTATAGATACGAGTTTGTCTGTGCTATCACTGTCCACTATGACCTTGCATACCCTGTCTTTAGTTTTGCAAGAAGTCCTAAATAGACTGTTTCTTTGGTCTGGGTTCTCTGCCTCCTTCTTTGGCTTCAAGAGAACTTTCCTCATCATCAAGGATCTTTCGCCCTCAACATCTTCTGCCTCAACATTCCATCCTTGAGCTTTGGTAATGTGAGTTTCACCACCATCTTTCTTCTTATCTGGACACTCATAGGATTTATGTCCAATTTTTCCACAAACGAAGCATTTCACTTCACCTCCTCTGCCTCTTCCTCTTCCTCTAGCTCAAGGAAAAGTATTTCTATCAGCATACTGCCCTCTCTGTGAGATTCCTCCTCTCTCATGTTGAGTTTGAGGTTTCTTCCCTTCTTCCTTAGGTCTCTGAGTTCTATCTTGTGCAATTGGTTTACCTCTGCTTTGACTTCTGCCTCGGCCTCTTTGACCTTGCTTCCGGCTCAGCTTCTCTTCATCTTTCAGAGCCATCTGATAAGCATCTTCCATAGTCCGAATGGTCATCATTCTCATCTCATCTTGAATGTCATATCGCAAACCATTCATGTACCTGGAAACTTTTTCATCATCGCTTTCCCAATGACCTACTCTGATGTTTATCTTGTCGAATTCTTCACTGTACTCCTTCACTGACATCAACTTCTGTCTCAAATTCTGCATCCTCAGAAACAGAGTGATTTGATAATCCCTGGGTATAAATTTTGATTTCATCTTTGCAACCATTCTATCTTAGCTTTTGATTTTGTGCTTTCCCTTGCAGCATCTGTTAGCTTGCAGTTCATCCCACCATAGTGTTGCATGCCATTTAAGTCTAGTAACGACATGTTTGACTTTCTTGTCTTCCTCGACATCCTCATAGTTGAAGTATTTATCTAGAGCTCTAATACAGTCTAGAAGCTCTTCAACATCCAAGTTTCCCTCATACACTAGAGTGTCCATTTTCGCTCTGGCACCTATCCTTGCAACAACCCCGAATAGGTGTTCATTTGCAGCATCTTTAACTGCAACTTCTTCTTCTTTGTTTCCAACTTCATTTCCACTTTCAGCTTCGTTGATATCCCAACGTCAACTATGAACCTCTGCGTTGTCTCCATAGCATCAAGTCTGGCACGTAACTCACACATTTCTCTTTCCACTGCTGGATCAGGCATTGACCTATCTCTTCTTCTCGAAGGCATCGCTGTAAAATTTTCCTCTTTTCTCTCTGCTACAGAAAGCAAAGAATTTTTTCTAGGCTCTGATACCACAACTGACGCAGGCCCCCGACCCTCGGGCCAAGATCCGCGCAGGATCATTCTAAATCTTCCCCTAAGTTTGATTGACTCTTTGACTTCCCCACGGAGAATACTTCACACACACAAACAGGTGCATTCCACAGGTCCTTCTGAGTTATGCCTACGTGATCAAACACTGACGTTAACTCCACAACCAACCAACAAATGTGATCAGGGATTTTTCCCTTTTGGGATTTTGAATTTCGCAATCTCGCGAATCCTGTTGTCGAGCCCCTTGTCTCTTCAACCTCCAAAACCCAAAACATGAATGAGAGTTGACTCCTTCAATGCACCGAACACACGCCTCTTGTTGCCACTTATTTCAGCTTTTTGGGACTTGAGTGATCGACCAACACTCGTTACTCTTCCCTTATGATTTCTCGGTTTCCAAAATTTCCCCTTTTTGGCAAGATCAATGGTCTTTTGGGACTTTTTTCGAAGCTAGACCACCTCTTTTGGCTTCCGTCACACGTATCCTTCGACCGGTGCTTGGGACCTTGCTTTCGACTTTTCGATCTTTGTGATTTCGGGAGTTGAGTTGACATGCAACTTTGTCTCTTGACTCCAAAAACCCCAAAACCCAATTGGAGCCCAAAGTTATTCTTCTGCGACCTTTTCGGGAGTTTTCTCCTCCCGCTCTTCGGGATTTCGTGAACCGAAAGTTTGAACTCTTGAGTCCAAAAGAATCGTTTCCTCCTCTGCTTCCCGACACCCGAAGTGTCGAAATCCCAAAATTCCACACCAAAGTCCTATCGCGTTTCACGACTTTGGGATTTTCACTCCACTATGTCCCGACTCCTTGTCATCAGGACTCCCGAAATACCGAACCCCGAATTCTCGAGGTGTTGAAACTCACTCGTTCATCTTCACATGCGATAATCCCTTTCGTGGTTCAGGAATGTAAATGACCAAAGGTTTTGGTCTGCACTTCAACCTTAAGAAACCCAAAATTCTGAAATGATCTAACGGATCAACTGACCACAATAAACTGTCCACATTGATTCTTGAAACCAAAGTGATGGGTTCACCCAACTCCTAGCCACCTTACAGCTTCACTGGATCCTATGGTCCTCGTGACTTCATGAGTTCTCCACGGAGAATTCTGACCGTCTGATTCACTCCTCAAGAATCTCTGGCCAAACTGACTTGGCGTCCTTCCACTGAACTTAACTTCTGCTCGATGATTTATCTTCTCGTATTCCTTTCGACTGTTCAAAGGTACTAACCCTCCTGAGCTTTTACTTGTGAACTTAGGTCTCCAAGAGAGATCCTGCTCGCACTCCTTGCGGCAATCTTTCAAATAACTCCTGGTTATTTGAATCCTCGACTCTGTGCACTCTTTGCAACAATAGTACTTCCACCTTCACCTTAGTTGATAACTTCTAAGGCTCCAACTAGCCTGCGCACACTTTGCATGGCTCTGTGCTTCACCTGCACTTCTTTTGATATGAGAACAATGGTATTTCTCCTGAGCTTTGTGAGATAAAACTCAGACTCTTGTCAACGCACACCTTGCGGACGTTTCACTGTACTCCTTGTAGGAACTCTCAAGATGAGAAACAATTGAAACTCATTCTTCTCCTCTATCAGACTTCATACACTTAACATGAAATCACACATTTAACCCAACATTGAAACAAATGCATAAACAGAGAGAATAAAACAACTGTAAACATACCATTCAAAAAATGTAAACAATAAGCACCATAACACCATGAATATTGAGTCAAAGCTTCATATATTAACTCAAGTGCTCCTGTACATGGGTTCTTCTCTATAGCTCTCTACTATATCTCTCTAGCTTATAAAAATCTCAATGCTCATCTAGAAATCTTATGATACAAGGGTGAGGGTGTCTATATTCGTTTTCCCTCCTACTCTCTAAACTGTCTAATCTATGAATTCAAATCTACCTACTTTCATTAATTACGTATAAATGACTTTACATTCTACAGATGAGAGCAGTGCTCAAGATCTGTTTACAACATCTAAGATATAAATGTAAGTATGCTTCCCCAGCTATCACATTAATATTTGCTTCATTAATTTTTCAAAACATTTCAAAAATGTGCGTTGGTGCTTTTCCAGCTGTCTTCCGCCTTTTATATTGCTTGCTTGGCTAGCTGCTTACGATGCTCCTGCATCATTTGGACAGTTCGTACAATGTATGGAATTGACATAAAGGGAGCAATAGCAGTCCGTACAGTTTCTAAAGAAAAATGTTGGTTAGATGATGAGATAAGTATAGGTTGAATGATTGTAATTTGTACTTGAAATAAAATATTTTCTCTATTTTAGGTTGCCTCACAGTTCATGAGGATTTTCCCTGGCTTATGCCTAATTTCTTGTGTCAACTACTTATAGTAGGATATACTTGGTTGATTGGTACTTTCATTTCAGTTTCCAGTTCATTAAATGCATGTGGTGTAATTGGTTCATTAATAACTCAGATTAAATAAAAAATCAAGTGTTTCAGTCAAGTGTTTGACGAAAGGTTTCAGTGAAGTTTTGCTTTGTCATAGAAAATTTATAGAGGGTAGGGGTGAATATTAGAGAAAACATATATGAGGGCGGGGGTAGGGGTGTAGAGGAATATTAGAGAATATTGGAGAAAACACATTTTACTCTAATATTCCTCCCCACCTCCACCCTCATATATTAGGGTGGGGGTGGAGGGGAATATTAGAGAATATTGGAGGAAACATATTATGGGTGGGACAACATATTATGGGTGGGAAAACATATTATGTTTTCTCTAATATTCCTTCCCACCCTCACCCTCATATATGAGGTTATGGTTTCTCTAATATTCTCCTCCATCCCCACCCTCATATATGTTTTCTCTAATTTTCCCCTCCACCTCCACCCTCATATATGAAGGTGGGGGGATTGGGTGGAGAGGAATATTATGTATGTTTTCTCTAATATTCCCCCTCATCCCCACTATTTGAGGGTGTGGGTGGAGAGGAATATTAGAGAAAACATCTCTAATATTCCTTACCACCCCTATTCCCACCCTTATATTATGATTTATCTAATATTCCTGGAGGGTGGGAGGGAATATTAGAGAAAACATAATATTCCTCCCCACCCCTTGTAGATTTTAACCTTGTACAATATTTAATGAAAATATATTTTTAGTAAAAGAACAAAAAAGATACAATGACAAATACAAACATTACAGAGAGATTTTTCCCCTAGAATCCCAAACTGGGAAAACCAACATATTCTATATTCATTCATAGTGTTACATTGTTTAAAATACAATATACATATAAGATCCAACGGCGTCCAAAACCCTAACACAATGACCTGGATTAGTCAACAACCCTAATTCCTTAACTAAAAATAGAAAACCATAGGCAAAAACCATGTGCCAAAAAACCACCCAAAAATGCGACATGTTTCCCGAAGCAAAAAAAATTCTCAAGGGCATTGCCCCGAACCCCCGCATGGGAATATTTTGCCTCCCTGCACCCTCCCTTGAACTCCCCATGTGCGCCTGGCGCAACACAGACACTGCTACTCGTACAAAAAATATAACACATACCCAACACCCCTACCTGCATATTATGTTTTCTCTAATATTCCCCCTCACCCCCATCGATATATGTTTTCTCTAATATTCCCTACCACCCTCACCCTCAATATGTTTTCTCTAATTGTGTAATGTAGAAATAAACATAGTACTAAAGTTAAATTAAAACATTAAATAAATTAGTATTAAACTTAAATTAAAACATTAAATAACTTAGTATTAAACTTAAATTAAAACATATAATATTGCAATTTAAATGAACTACAAGATGACCATATATATAATAATAAATGTTAAAAGTAACACAGTGTTGTGACTGAGAGTTTCCAAGTATGAAAAGACACCATAATATAATATCCATGAACAATGTGCATTCAAACTATTGACTGTACAGAAAATTAAATTAAAACATACAATATCACAATTTAGATGATTTGTAAGATGAGCACACACACATATACAAATACACCATGATAAAATATCCATGAACATTAATATACATTCAAACTACCGCATAAACATAAAATCAAA